>QNTS01000442.1:286720-321604 GCA_003317085.1 Hucho hucho | reverse complement strand
CCCAGGAGTGTGAAGGTGAACGGAAAGGCACTGGAGCAACGAACCACCCTTGCTGTCTTTGCCTGGCCAGTTCCCCTCCACTGGGATTCTCTGCCTCCTAACCCTATTACAGGGGCTGAGTCACTGGCTTACTGGTGCCATGGCGGAGATCTTGTGGGCTATACTCGGCCTTGTCTCAGGATGGTAGGTTGGTGGTTGAAGATATCCCTCTAGTGGTGTGGGGGCTGTGCTTCGGCAGAGTGGGTGGGGTTATATCCTGCCTGTTTGGCCCTGTCCGGGGGTATCGTCGGACGGGGCCACAGTGTCTCCCGACCCCTCCTGTCTCAGCCCCCAGTATTTATGCTGCAGTAGTTTATGTGTCGGGGGGCTAGGGTCCATCTGTTATATCTGGAGTATTTCTTCTCTTATCTGGTGTCCTGTGTGAATTTAAGTATGCTCTCTCTAATCATCTCTCTCTCTCTCTTTCTTTTTTTTTTTTTCTTCTCTCTCTCTCGGAGGACCTGAGCATTAGGACCATTCCTCAAGGCCTACCTGGCCTGATGACTCCTTGATGTCCCGAGTCCACCTGGCCGTGCTGCTTCTCCAGTTTCAACTGTTCTGCCTGTTTTATGAACATTTTAAAATCTTGTCCATGTTCTGTTATAATCTGCACCCGGCACAGCCAGAAGAGGACTGGCCACCCCTCACAGCCTGGTTCCTCTCTAGGTTACTTCCTAGGTTTTGGCCATTCTAGGGAGTTTTTCCTAGCCACCGTGCTTTTACACCTGCATTGCTTGCTGTTTGGGATTTTAGGCTGGGTTTCTGTACAGCACTCTGTGACATCAGCTGATGTAAGAAGGGCTTTATAAATAAATTTGATTTGATTTGATTGGTCCCACCCTTCAGCTCCATTTAACCCCTCCCATCTATCTCTCGACACCATCCATTTTGGATTTCTATTTGCCATATATTTTTCAACTGTGCTGTGATGTTTCACAAAAGTACTGAACCTTTCTATTCTCATAGCTTCTACAGATTGTAAATTAAAAATAAACATTTTTGCTAAAATAATAATTATATTATTGATTGATTGACTATGGATTTTCAAATCGCCTAGTATTGCTATTTGCAGCGTTAGTTCTAAGCAAATGTTGCAATTCTTCAGCCATTCCTAGACCTGTGACCAAAAACGAGCTACATATGGACAATACCAAAATAAATGATCTAATGACTCTGCCTCCTCACAGCAAAATCCGCAGAGCTGGGAAGATTGTATACCCCATATATATATAACATTATTTTGGTTGCAAGAATTTTGAATAGTAATTTAAATTGAAAAATTTGAATAATTTTATTCATACAGGGTGAGTCACCATTGAGACCAGGATCTCATTTGCAGGGGAGCCCTATGAACATGAACATGCAATAAATAATATTTAATATTATTATAACAATATCAGTGTGTCAAATCGGAGGGCCTGTTGTCCGGACCTCTGGCAGTCTCTATGGGGGTACCACAGGGTTCAACTCTCGGGCCGACTCTTTTCTCTGTATATATCAACGATGTCGCTCTTGCTGCGGGTGATTCCCTGATCCACCTCTACGCAGATGACACCATTCTGTATACATCTGGCCCTTCTTTGGACACTGTGTTAACTAACCTCCAAACGAGCTTCAATGCCATACAACACTCCTTCCGTGGCCTCAAACTGTTCTTAAACGCTAGTAAAACCAAATGCATGCTTTTTAACCATTCGCTGCCCACACCCGCCCGCTCGACTAGCATCACTACTCTGGACGGTTCCGAATTAGAATATGTGGACAACTACAAATACCTAGGTGTCTGGCTAGACTGTAAACTATTCTTCCAGACTCATATTAAACATCTCCAATTAAATCTAGAATCGGTTTCCTTTTTCACAACAAAGCCTCCTTCACTCACGCCGCCAAACATATCCTAGTAAAAGATCCTACCGATCCTCGACTTCGGCGATGTCATCTACAAAATAGCTTCCAATACTCTACTCAGCAAACTGGATGCAGTCTATCACAGTGCCGTCCGTTTTGTTACCAAAGCCCCTTATACCACCCACCACTGTGACCTGTATGCTCTAGTCGGCTGGCCCTCGCTACATATTTGTCGCCAGACCCACTGGCTCCAGGTTATCTATAAGTCTATGCTAGGTAAAGCTCCACCTTATCTCAGCTCACTGGTCACGATAACAACACCCACCCGTAGCACGCGCTCCAGCAGGTATATCTCACTGGTCATCCCCAAAGCCAACACCTCCTTCCAGTTCTCTGCTGCCAGTGACTGGAACGAATCGCAAAAATCGCTTATATCTCCCTCACTAACTTTAAACATCAGCTATCTGAGCAACTAACCGATCGCTGCAGCTGTACATAGCCCATCTGTAAATAGCCCACCCAATCTACCTACCTCATCCCCATATCGTTTTTATTTACTTTTCTGCTCTTTTGCACACCAGTATTTCTACTTGCACATCATCATCTGCACATCTATCACTCCAGTGCTAATTTGCCAAATTGTAATTACTTCGCTACTATGGCCTATTTATTGCCTTACCTCCTCACACCATTGGCACACACTGTATATAGACTTTCTTTTTTTTCTATTGTGTTATTGATTGCTCGCTTGTTTATTCCATGTGTAACTCTGTGTTGTTGTTTATTTCGCACTGCTTTGCTTTTTCTTGGCCAGGTCGCAGTTGTAAATGAGAACTTGTTCTCAACTAGCCTACCTGGTTAAATAAAGGTGATTTTTTATATTTTTTAAATACAATAAATACAAGATTAATAAAAACAAACAGCTGAAAATGGGTGGCAGATAGCCTAGCGGTTAAAATGTTGGGCCAGTAAGACGAAGGTCGCTGGTTCAAATCCCTGAAACGATTAGGTTCAGGGAAAAGTGTACCCTTGAGCAAGGCACTCAACCCTAATTGCTCCTGTAAGTCAATCTGGATAAGAGAATTTGCTAAATGACAAAAAAATATATCAAATATATGATCCACTTTAGTCTGCATAATTCCTAAAGAGCATATTACTCAATCTGTGACTGATGTCACTGGGACTATATTGTCTCTACTGGGTAAGTGAACAACTCTTTAATGATGTTAGTTTGACATTTTTAAGTTTCTCACACCAGAGGGTCCTGTTATCACCTGTATGCAAGGCTCTGTAAAAAGGTCCAAAACTCTAAGGAATTCTACCAATTAAAGGTGTTGGAGACACACACATGCTTTACCCCAGGGCCCCAATAACGCCCCAGTACAGCATAAACATTCAAAGTGAACCTGCAGTGAACCTGAGTTAGGGCTGTCATGACGTTTTGTCAGCCGGTTATTGTCATGCCAAAGACTGCTGGTCTCACAGTAATTGACAGTTAATTAATACCAACACATTTAGCATCTCTAGGCCTCAATGCATTTATTTTTATTTAACTAGGCAAGTCAGTTAAGAACAAATACTTATTTACAATGACGGCCCCGGCCAAACCCTAACCTGGCCAAAACCTAACCTGGCCAAACCCTAACCTGGCCAAACCCTAACCTGGCCAAACCCATACAAGCTGCTGGAACATCTACTTAAAAAAAGTTGAATAAATCAATTTAATATACACCATCACAATAAAGACAGAACAGAATATGAGAATATGAGTTGGCCTACTGTATGTTATCGGTCTATGCCATAGGCTGTAGGCTTGTTCATTTAGCAGACAAGATATGCTTATAAGTTCCGTGGCATTATTTTATAGTAAGAAGAATATAATTGAACTTAGCTGAATAAAATAGATAAGATATTTTTCCCATTCCGGAGCAAGTGCGCATATGAAGAGGCTATGTTGAGCGTAAAAGGGATACTTTGAAACAGGTCCTATACGCTAGACTTAGTTACTTGGCAACTTTAGTTAGAATGTCTTAGAAATCAAAACATACAGTATATGGGCTGCATGATGCGACTATAGGTTATTGAGGATTTGAGAAAGTAGAAGAAAAAAAATCTTGCGCTGTGTTGCTTGCCTCAGTCTAATATGTCAAATTAGTTTAGATTTAGAATGACCCATTGGCCAGGAACAGGGGCATAAAGACATGTCATCCATATGCACTTGAATAGTGAAAGGAGGCCACTAATTGAAAACGCAGGCAGCCTCTCGGTTTTAGGGGTTTATTTATTTGCACCAAAGAAAAGTGAACGACAAAACAGTACATTTATATATGAAAACAAATATGATAAAAACGGTGTGCAGGTGTCACACCTACTCCCGCCCTCAATGTTGCCGGGTCTACTAACCACCGGTCCTGGCAACCATCATGACGCACACCTGGACTTCATCATCTCCTTGATTACCTTTCCTTTATTTACCCCTCAGTAGCCTTAGTCATCAGGCACTATAGGCTTGTTTTCATGTTCAGTACGCATCTCCTGTTTTGTTCATTTGCCTTTCATCATTGTTATTAAACTCTCCTTCTGCACCTGCTCCCTACCTATACGTGACAGCAGATGAGGTTCGAAGCCCAAAAGGACATATGTGAAATCCACATTACAAATATGAGTACAAACAAAATGTTTGTTCAATCAGTTAAACAAAGCATATTACTTATAATTGTACATGATACACTCAGTATACAATACATATCATATTGATTATGTGTGAGTGTGTGAGAGAGAGAGAGTTAGGCTACATGGAGGGGATTATCGGGTAGTTTGGTTCATCAGGCTGACCCCCAGTCTTTGCTTGAAGTTGAGGGATGATAAGGTCTTGGTAATGTGAAGAGTTGATATTCTGCCCAAACTCTGTATGCCATGGGCTCTCCAACCCTGTTCCTGTATTTACCCAGTGCTTAATTTGGGAAACCTAGTGAAATCTGTTTGGGAACATTTATGGTAACATGTTTTCACAACAAAAAATATTTCATTAAACTGCTGACAGCCCCTCTCTCTCTGTGCACTGGAGAAAGGAATGAAGGAGAGAGAGAGGAAAAGATGAAACCGTACGGTGGTGAGATATTCTGTAGCAAAAGGTCATGCGTCACTAGTCTATTCAAAGTCAAAAACAAATTCACTGTAATTGTAGGCTTAGCCACCCTGCACAATCAATGAACCAACAGCATTGCCTAGGCCTATACGTTCTCTCCCAGACCCATGAATAGACATTTTGGAACATAGCACAAGGTAACCAGTCCATCCAGTATGCATAATAATACAGTCCACACTCAAAAGGCGATTAGTAGAATTTGTTTAATTTTAGGCTAGACCAATTATGTACAAAGACAACTTAAATCAATTTTTTTATACAGGATTCTTGACCAGTGCAGGGTGGACTTGTTAAGGAGAAGATTGAACTTTGTATTATTATATATATTATTTTTTTTACTTTAATTTAACTAGGCAAGTCAGTTAAGAATAAATTATTTTTACAACGACGGCATACCACGGACAAACCCTCCCCTAACCCAGACGACGCTGGGCCAATTGTGCGCCGCCCTATGGGTCTTCCGATCACGGCCGGTTGTGATACAGCCTGGGATCAAACCCGGATCTGTAGTGACACCTCTAGCACTGCGATGCAGTGCTTTTGACCGGTGCGCCACTCGGGAGCCCAATCAGGCCTTCATGGTCGAATTGCTGCAAAAAAACACTATTAAAGGACACCAATAAGAAGAGACTTGCTTGGGCCAAGAAACACAAGCAATGGACATTAGACCGGTGGAAATCTGTCCTTTGGTCTGATGAGTCCATATGTGAGATTTTTGGTTCCAACCGCCGTGTCTTTGTGAGACAATGAGTAGGTGAATGGATCATCTCCGCAGGTGTGGTTCCCACCGTGAAATCAAATCAAATCTTATGTCACATGCGCTGAATAAAACAGGTGTAGACCTTACAGTGAACTGCTTACTTACAGGCCCTTAACACTTGTTTGTCTTAACTACAGTCGTGGCCAAAAGTTTTGAGAATGACACAAATATTAGTTTCCACAAAGTTTGCCGCTTCAGTGTCTTTAGATATTTTTGTCAGATGTTACTATGGAATACTGAAGTATAATTACAAGCATTTCATAAGTGTCAGAGGCTTTTATTGACAATTACATGAAGTTGAATGGCAGAGTGAAGGACAAGCAGCCAACAAGTGCTCAGCATATCTGGGAACTTCAAGACTGTTGGAATTGTCTTGGTTCTCTTGGTTGAGAAAATGCCAAGAGTGTGCAAAGCTGTCATCAAGGCAAAGGGAGGCTACTTTGAAGAATCTAAAATATATTTTGATTTGTTTAACACTTTTGGTTACTACATGATTCCATGTGTTATTTAATCATTTTCATAGTAACAAAGAAAAACCTTTGAGTGAGTAGCTGTGTCCAAACTTTTGACTGTAGGTGTAGGGTTAGTTGGTGGTCTGAAATCGTGGTAAAACTTGGTAATGGTTCCTACAATTTTATTTACCATTAATTTTTGCATCTTGTATTTTAAAACTACTTCCTATAAAGGTCTGTTTCATGTAGGCTTAACCTGGCTGTTATGGAACAGAGACTCAAGACAAAAGATTCCAAAAGAGAAACAGGTTTAATGAAACAATGACGGTGAGTCCCAGTGGTAAATAGTAGTAGAGAATGTCTCTGTTAGGTGACGATGGGAAATCCTGACAGGTTATAGTTTACTTGTAGATGATGAAGGAGGTAGCCGGATGATGATGATGATGGGAACCAGGAAGACGAAGGAGACACTGGAAGGCAGATGAAATAATGCTGACATCAAAGGTTAGGTAAGAGGAACCGGGAGTGAGTCCTTACTCAAACGAGACCAGACAAAGTGACTGTGTGAAGAGAGTGCCTTTATGCGGACTGTGCTAATGATCAAATGACGTGCGGGTGATTAGAACTCAGGTGACAGTGATCTCTGTGATTGTGTGGTAGTGGAGCCTGGCTGATCCCTGACACTGGCACGAGATTTTGATAACCGTGTAATTCTCTCAGACAAGGTGAGTTTTATCAATAAATTTGCCTCAATTTACAAACAAAAAAACTATTAATGCTAATTAGTAACAGAGAAGATCTTAGCAAGACTACAAATTCCTGCACGTCATCTCTATCCGACACAGTCAGCTACCGTTCACCAGTGAGATCAGAGACGTGTCCAATTCATTAAATTCTTGTCCCTTTTCTCAGTCTTAGCTAGCCCGAGTACACTTTAGCTAGTTAGCAGAGCAGTAGACTTCGATGAATGATAACTCAGTTCTAGAATTCGATGAATGATAACTCAGTTCTAGAATGTTGTCATTGATGAGAATGAATAAAAAATAACATCTATTGACAGAATGTACTTAGTTTAGACATCCAGCCTGTATTGTAATTGACCAGAGACAAATCTTCACACAGTATTTATTTATTCAGTGGTACCTGCATTCACGTATGTCAAATGATAAAATCTCAAGTTGTGAAAATCTTGTTTTAAATGTATATTCTACAGCTATAATGTAATCAATCATTCTCCCTACCACATGCAACTGGCTGTAATGAATTCCGTGATGCCGGTAGGCAGAGTCAGGCGCAGGACAACAAAATGAGTGTTCATAAAGTTTACTCAGAATAAACATACGAGTGAATAAACCAAACACTCAAAAATACACGGAAGCAAAATACAACAAACAATCACGCACAAAAACATGGGGGAAACAGAGGTTTAAATAAGGAAGACAAAATACAACAGAAAATGAATAATGGGTCGGTGGCGGCTAGAAGGCCGGTGATGTCGACCGCCGAAAACCACCCGAGCAAGGAGAGGGACCAACTTCGGCTGAAGTCGTGACACTGGCTCCATGGAGCTCATAAGTGTAGCCATGCAGCCTTTTGGCGGTTCACAATATCAGCCATACGGATGTGGAATGCGAGTGGAGGAAGCCACCCGTGCCCAACCAGGTGCAGTCAATGGACCTGTACCTGGCCAAAGACTACAACCGTCTGTCACGAGAGCCCACAGAGGAGGATGTTCAGTGGGTAAGGAACCATCTCCGGGGCAGGTTCAGTGGAATGGCGTGTCTTGTTGAACCTGAGCCAGAACAACCGCTACCCTCCCCGTCATCCCTGTCTGTACCTGATATTGTTTAAAAAACAAGGGCACCTGGGGCATGCAGGCATCCTGGCTGGCGTGGCGCTGTTGGTCGAGCAGCAGGAAACAGTTAGACAGCGCACCATCCCCAACTGGCATGAGGAGAGGGAGGTTGACGGACAGCAATGATGGAGCAGTAGTAAGGACCAGGCGTGTTACTCCGTCGCTGCTAAACAAAAGGGTTCTCAGATCAGTCGTTGGATGGGGTGTTGTCTGTAATGTGGAGGAGGGCACCAGACCATCCGGTGAGGCCCCAAGGCAAATGGCCACAGGAATGGATGTGCAGGAGTCAGGGCTTTGGGTCACAGGGTCTGGGATCCTGGGTGCCCAACCAGATGGTCTGGTGGGCACCACAGAAGCATAAGTCAGTTAAGAACACAGTCTGTTAAGAACAAATTCTAATTTACAATGACTGCCTACCGTGGAACAGTGGGTTAACTGCCTTGTTCAGGGGCAGAATGACAGATTTTTACCTTGTCAGCTCAGGGATTCGATCCAGCAATCTTTCGGTTACTGGCCCATTGCTCTAACCACTAGGCTACCTGCCGCCCCAGTAGTGGAGGTCAAGTGTCCCTATGGTGCAAGGGACCTTACCATTGAAGAGGCAGTTATAGAAATTCTATTACTTTATCAAGGAGGGAGGGTGTTACAGCCTCAATGAAGACAATCCTTACCGGCACCAGGTCCTAGGTCAGCTCCACATCACTGGAAGGTCACACCTGATTCTTCGTTGTGTGGACCACCAAAGCCTCCATCACCATCCCGACCTCTGATTCATATTGCTCCTCCTGTCAGTATCGGGTCCAAAAATATTCAACACAGTTCATATACACACACACACACACACACACACTAGGCTCCCAGAATAAGTTATATTACAAACAAGTGTTGTTCAAAGCAGCCAACTAAAATAATGTAGTTAACATACGTTCAATCATAAAGGCTGGTCTGAGTGCACCTCAGGGCTGGGTGATATGGCCAACATATCATATCATGGTATTTAAAAAAAAAAAAAAGATGGTATTTTATGTTTTGGATTAATACAAGGTTCTAAATTTGCTTCATGAGTAGTGCGTGACCCATTCGGATTGGTTTATACTGTTCAATTCAACATCAACCTAAAATAATTTCCTGCATTTCCATCACTTTCTGCATTTCCTGCACTCATTTGAGATCATGTCCACACTGCCACGATATGGGAAAGAATACTAGGCCTTATTTTAACCAAATGTTGCAATTGCGATTTTGATCAAAACACTTGTGTGATCTTTCGGAATCAAGGAAATAGAATGTTTATTATAATTCTATAGTTAGTATACAAATAATAGTGGGCACTTTGAATACAGTGTTTGACATGACCACGAATGAAAATGCCATGGACGAGTTATTGTGACAGGGTAGGAAGCAAAGGGATGCTCAGTGTTTCCTAGGGGACCCTATAATCTTTGGCTACATTGCTGATTTAAGCCTCCACCAGTACTGGTATCAGGCTGTACTAGCTAGCTACGTTTGCTCTGACTCAGTACTTTTATTAGCTAGTTAGCCAGCTTACTTGCGATTAGCATTAGTGGCTAACACGATTTAGTTTAACTTTCTAAGAAAATACAAACTATCTGTTTGCAGATGTAAGAAACAAACTAATACTGTAATTATAGAACACTTGTGGATTCATATTAAGATCAAAGTGGAAACAACATCATTGTCATCAACATTGTTGCATGTGCTGCATTGACCATGCAGACTGAACTAAAGTGTCTCGTGGTCAAGCAACAACAAAAGCGCTTCTTGAGTGACAGGGGGCGGGACTAGGTCTGTGTGGAAATCGGCATGGAGAGAGATGACTCAAGTAGCGAAGTAAACTATAAAAATGGACGTTACACACAGCGTAACACATTTAACAAACCAAACATTCAAATACCGTTATAGAAGGTAAAGTAAAAACCGGTCCTGCATAAATACCGGTATATAGTAAAACACGGCATACCGCCCAGCCCTAGTGCACCTCCTCAGTTTCATTCAGTAGTACAACACAACTCACATTGAAATTTATCATGGGCACAGTGGGAATTTATATATGTGATGTTTAAATTATGTCTTACCCCCAGAGAGAGAGAGTACATCACTTCCGGTGGCGTTGATCCTGCACTGCTTCTGGTAGTGTGACCCTGATGTTCCGCATGTCACGCCTCCTGTCTAAAACATGGGGACAAAGTCAAAATGTTGATGCATCTACAGATTGGCACAGACACATGCACACACACAATAACATACGCACTATACATACACATGGATTTAGTACTGTAGATATGTGGTAGTGGTAGAGTAGGGGCCTGAGGGCACACAGTGTGTTGTGAAATCTGTGAATGTATTGTAATGTTTTTAAAATG
Organism: Hucho hucho; assembly: GCA_003317085.1. Classification (NCBI taxonomy): domain Eukaryota; kingdom Metazoa; phylum Chordata; class Actinopteri; order Salmoniformes; family Salmonidae; genus Hucho; species Hucho hucho. Next base: position 311,118 of record QNTS01000442.1, on the reverse strand, counting down.
GTATAATCTGCCTTCAATTTTGCTGGACCCCAGGAAGAGTACCTGCTGCTTTGGCAGCAGCTAATAGGGATCCATAATAAATACAAATGTTTTACACAATATTGTATATTTGATGAGTTACTGACCTGTCCGTCCACAGGCTCGATCTGCTGTAGTCTCCACAACCGGATCACACTGCCACAGGATGTCCATGCACCGGATAGCTTGAGGGATACACTTTTGGACTGGAAAACAAAGAGACATTTGGTCAGTGGTAGGTATTTTTCCAACGCTGTATCACTATCTTTATCTAGACAGAAAAAAGCATTGTTGATTGTACTCAACACTCAATCCTCATTGTTTGTTCTTGTTTCCCAATCCACAGTCTGGATCCTCCTCTTCTGCCATGGTGGATGAACTACCTATTCTGGTAAATATAGAGCCATTTCTCTTTCCCACTGGAAAATGGCTGCTACAGACCTGAGTGTTGTTATTTGGTTTCCAGTCCGCCCATCTGAAAGACAAAAAAAATAAGTTACTTTTACTAGCTAGCTAAGTTGATTATTAAATGGTGACATCTATATTAAAATACTATAACCCACATACTTGACTGTAGTAACCGTAAAATATGCACTTGTGGTACAAAACCGTTTATGTGTTTTGCATGGGGACAACATTGAGCCCACAAGTTTTGTGAGCTAGCTATCCAGCTTTAGCTAATGTAGCTAACTAGCCAACCAAGGATCCTAACTAGCTATCCCACCAAGTGATATTTAGCAAAACTAACTAGCTATCATCAGTGCACCGTTCATGTAGTCAGACTTTTCTAAGTGGAGACATGCTAACTAACCAACTATCCTTGCCATGGTGCTGGCCTACGTTATCTAGCAAAGTCTGACTACACGAACGGTGAGCTAAAGTTAATTAGCTAGCTAAATATCCCTTCCCTGGTGGGCTAACGTTAGCTAGCATGTTTCCACGTGAAAAAGTAGCTGGCTAGCTCACTAAAGACTTGTCAAACAAAAGTCATTATGTTGGTTCTTTGTACTTGTAAATAAGGTAATGTACACATAACTAACGTTACAGATAATCTTCATAAGCACCTAGCTAACCACAGATCTTTGACCTAACCAAAATTGCTTGTTAGCAGCTAGCAAACAGGGCTTACCTTATCACACATAAGGGATGCCGATGGCATTTGCTGTATGATTGCTGAGGATCTCCATCTTGCAAATGTATGTTCCCTTACTAGACGTCCGCAAATGTTTTTAAAATAGGCCGACGGCCTCAGGCCGTGCCCCAGGGCCAGATCTTACGGGAAGTCATCAAATAAAGTCTCTCGGACATTTGGTTTCCACCAGATGGCGACTAGCTGCTTATTGCAAATGGACAAAACATCACCAAAGTGACATGGCCATTTCTCCTAAACGGAAAAGACTTTGAAGACGAAACTCGGTGAGCACGGGTTTGGCCAAATGGGCTTTTAGCCAAGAAACAAGATGAGTTAAGTTGAGTTAAAAACCTGTTAGGGAGCGGCAGCAGTGTTCGGAGTTTTGGAGAGTCTGGCATGTCCAAAGTAAAATGCCTGGTACTCAGGCCCAGACACTAAGATATACACATAATTAGTAGTATTGGATAGAAAACACTCTGAAGTTTCTAAAACTGTTAAAATAATGTCTGTGACTACAACAGAACTGATTTGGCAGGCAAAAACTAAACTAAATCCATCCGGAAAAATGTGATTCTGTGAGGTGCCTCTTTTCCCATTGACTTTGTATAGAAAAGACTGGAATCCAGCTCCCAGGTTGCAATACCTATGGCTTCCACTAGATGTCAACAGTCTTTAGACAAGGTTTCATTCGTTTATCTTGAAAAATCGAGGAGTAAGACAAGTTTTTCCAAGTGGAGTGAGGAAGTGATCTTTGTCTTTTACGCGCGGGACCGTGAGCGTGCGCCTCGGTTTTATCCTTTTCTATCGCCCACAATATTATCTGTGTGAAACATTATTGTTTATATACATATTAGTGTACCTAAGGATCGATTAGAAACGTTGTTTGAGTTGTTTGGACAAAGTTTACAGGTATCTTTTTTCTGTTTTGTTTGTATGTATGTTGACTGGAGTGGATTACTGAACAAAACGTGCCAACCAAACGGAGCTTCATGGATTTAACTACTTAGGGAGCAGTGGGGCGCCAAATTCAAATTCCAAAAGTTGAATTATTAAACATTCATCAATATACAAGTGTTGCATAGTCAGCAAAAGCTCTGCTTCTTGGCAATATCACAGCGTTGTCAGATTTCAAAAAGGCTTTACGGCGAAAGCACATTTGATTGTTTGAGGATAGTACCTCTAATATTTCTGCATTAGCATAAATTCATAAACCAGTGCGGTTCACACAAAACCCATTTCACAGCGAAAACAAATCCCTTACCTTTCGAAGAACTTCTGCTGAGGGCTTCCCAAGTGTCCAACGAAGACATCCAATGGTTCTTTTGTTAGAAAAAGTCATTTATTATATCTATAAATCTCTGTTTGGTTGGCACGTTATGTTCAGAAAATCCAACGTCGAATCACCCATTGAAACGTGAAGAGAACGCGTTCAAATATACCTATAAACTTTTCCTAAACAAATCAAAGACCAGTTATAATGCATCCTTAGCTATCCTTTTATGAATATTAATGATAATATTTAACTCGGATGGTAACCTAAACGTTATGAAAGGAAAATACAGTGGGGCGCGCATCCAGTCTCGCGCCCGAGAAATCTTGTTGACATCTGAGCTCCCCTGACCATTTCCTGTTTCTATCTGTTTTGCTTACTCCAATCACTCTGTCTTTGTATATAGACTGTTGACATCTAGTGGAAGCCATAGGTACTGCAATCTCGGAGCTGGATTGCCTTGAAGTCAATGGGGAGAGTCTCAAACAGAGCAAAGGTCAAACTGCAATTCTGGATGGATTTTCCTCAGGTTTTCACCTGCTATATCAGTTCTGATATACTCACATACATTATTTTAACACTCTTAGAAACGTCAGAGTGTTTCCTATCCAATAGTACTAATTACGTGCATATCCTATTTTCTGGGCCTGAGTGGCAGGCATTTTACTTTGGGCACGCCAGACTCTCCAAAACCATCACCTATGCAGCCACTCCCTAAGAAGATAAAGAGGGACTTTTTCGAACAAAAGGAACATTTATTGTGTTGCTGGGACCCTTCGGTTTGCCATCAGAAGAAGATCTTCAAAGGTAAGCGATTTATTTTATCGCTTTTTCTGAGTTTTGTGACACCCGTGCTGGTTATGTTATTATGCTAATGCCAGGAAATATGCGGGGTGCTGCCCTCAGACAATCAAATGTTATGCTTTCGCCGTAAAGCCTTTTTGAAATCTGACAACGCTGTGAGATTGCCAAGATTCAAGCTTTTGAACAGTATGCAACACTTGTATTTTCATGAATGTTTTATATTACTACTTTTGTAATTTGAATTTGGTGCTCTGCATTTTTCCGGAAGTTGTCGCAGGTGGGGCGCCATCGCCCCACTGATCCCTAATTATCCCTAACAGGTTAAGGACCGTTTTCTGCGATTAAAGGTCAAATACGGTAATAGAGCGCTAATTTGACCGCTTCACATCAAGGTACATGAACCTACGGTGTCAGGAAAAAAATAACCAGCCATTCATCTATCGTAATTTACAAGAAATCGTACAATGTACCATTGGTGATGGTAACATTTTTTTGTTTTTTTTTCAAAAAAGTTACAGATCCAGTTGCGGCGTGTTCAGACGAATCCGTTAAGGCGGGTTTCGGAGCTCTACGTGATTTCCGTGATTTTCTGAAATCACACACACACACAGTCAATGGGGAGTGACAGTGTGGGGCTTACAGACACACAGAGCCTGCAATAGTTACCTGCGTTCGAACTATCAAAGAACCGTCAGACCTAGAGATCTGAAACTTTATATACATGTTCTAGAGCTTAAGTCGATCCTGCACAGTGAGTTATGTGGCTCTAGAAGGTTCCCAGGCCGAGAAACAGCCTCGTACATTTGCAATAACTTAAATTTTGTTTGACCATCGCGAAAATGACGACATTTAGAAAAGTCCCAGAGTCACAAGACTAGGTGCATTGAAACCGCATCGGCCCATAGAGACGGACCCTAACGTTTCTGTCCAATAGCTCATTCAAGGACCCCGTACCAACACCCGGAAAAAGTGGATTTTCAGCACCAATTAAGGTCTCTGCTCAGGCTCCGAATGACCTATCGAGCCGAAACTCGGGATTATGGGTTGCCTCAGCTAAGCCTAAACATAATGTCGGAACTGGACCCGCAACTAGAAAGTAACTATGTGTTTTATGTTTTTATTATGGTTTAAACAGAAGGCGCTGTGAATTTTGTGCCTGCTCTGAAATATGTGATAGTTGGCTTCTAAACGAGTTGGACAAAGTGGGTTTGGTGTCAGTTTGTATCAGTTTGGTGTCAGAATGATATCTCATTGACTGATGAACGCTGAGTTGATGGCTGACTTTTGTCCATTTGCAACAAGTTTAAACAGTGATAAACCATCACCAAATTGACATGCTGAAATCAACACCAACGAGCGATGGAGAGGAACCACTATCACTGCCCGGCCATCCCGAGTTCAATGGGCCAGTCAATTGGGCATTTCTACAGTATTTTAGAGCATGTCAAATTCGTGATGGTAAATGCCCATTGTAGCATTGCAAATGAACAGCACATATTACTAAAAATAACATAAAAAAAAAAATAAGACTACGAAATATAAGTAACAAATAATTAAAGAGCAGAAGTAAAATAACACTAGCGAGTCTATATACAAGGGGTACCGGTACAGAGTCAATGTGCGGGGGCACCGGTTGGTCGAGGTAATAATGTACATGTAGGTAGAGTTATTAAAGTGACTGCATAGATAATAACAGAGAGTAGCAGCAGTGTAAAAGAGGGTGGGTAGCCATTTGATTAGATGTTCAGGAGTCTTATGTCTTGGGGGTAGAAGCTGTTTAGAAGCCTCTTGGACCTAGACTAGGCGCTCTGGAGTCTTTGACAATTCTTTGGGCCTTCCTCTGACACCGCCTGGTATAGAGGTCCTGGATGGCAGGAAGCTTGTCCCCAGTGATGTACTGGGCCGCACGCACTACCCTCTGTAGTGCCTTGCGGTCGGAGGCCGAGCAGTTGCCATACCAGGCGGTGATGCAACCAGTCAGGATGCTCTCGATGGTGCAGCTGTAGAACCTTGTCACTGAATTATCTGCCGTCCATTAGGGCACTCTTTTCGATTGTGTATATGTTTCGTACAATGCCAATAAGTTGCCATTCATTTTTGTCCATTTCATGGGGGTCTTCCCTTACCTTATCACACAGCTCTAGCGATGCCTTACAGAGGTTGGAAAACGATCAAATGCAAGTGTGCTTATTGGAGTAGTGGTTACAATCCGGTAATGTTACATAGCACAGAACCATCCTTGCTTCTGATCGACGGAGACCTAAGGTTAGCTAGTTTTCTACAAAGGCAGAGGTTAATTGAATAAATGATAGTCATTTAAAGACGCTAAAGTAGCAAGCTATGGAATTTCACAATGTTGAACGAGAATACACACGAGAAACTAAAACGCCTATAATATCTGTTTCTTGCTAGACTACTTGTCGAGGAGTTCGCATGGAGAACTGTGGCTTGAGGGATGACGTCAAACCTTGCGACAAGATGTGTAGTTCTGTATGAAAGCCACATTAGAGGCTAATTAGCATTTCATTTTGGGAGGTAATTACATGTGAAAATATTTATACAATTTACCTTGTCTGAGAGAGATTTGTGCAGTTATCAAAAGGTAGTGCCAGTTAAGCCAACATGAAACACAGAGCTTATATGAAATAGTTCTAAAATCCCAGACGCAAAAAGTAATGGTGAAAAAATTATTAGAACCATTTCCGGGGTTTACCGCTAGGTTTTATGGGTATTATGACTGATACTGTTGTACTCAATATATTGTAGGTGTAGGGTTAGTTGGTGGTATGAAATAGTGGTACACCATACAGTGCATTCATAAAGTATTCAGACCCCTTGTACTTTTCCACATTTTGTTACATTACAGCCTTATTCTAAAATGGATTAAATAAATTAAATTCCTCATCAATCTACACACAATGCCCTATAAGGACAAAGCAAAAACCGTTTTCTTTTGTGTGCGCACATTTATAAAAAACAAAAAATTACTTATTTACATAAATATTCAATTCAAAACAAATCAAATCGTATTTGTCACATGCGCCAAATAAAACAGGTATAGTAGACCTTACTGTGAAATGCTTACTTACAAGCCCTAACCAACAATGCAGTTAAAAAATAAAATAAAATAAATATTACTAAAAATAACATTTAAAAAAAAATAAGAAAAAGAAATATAAGTAACAAATAATTAAAGAGCAGAAGTAAAATAACACTAGCGAGTCTATATACAGGGGGTACCGGTACAGAGTCAATGTGCGGGGGCACCGGTTGGTCGAGGTAATAATGTACATGTAGGTAGAGTTATTAAAGTGACTATGCATAGATAATAACAGAGAGTAGCAGCAGTGTAAAAGAGGGGGGGTAGCCATTTGATTAGATGTTCAGGAGTCTTATGGCTTGGGGGGTAGAAGCTGTTTAGAAGCCTCTTGGACCTAGACTAGGCGCTCTGGAGTCTTTGACAATTCTTTGGGCCTTCCTCTGAGGTCCTGGATGGCAGGAAGCTTGTCCCCAGTGATGTACTGGGCCGCACGCACTACCCTCTGTAGTGCCTTGCGGTCGGAGGCCGAGCAGTTGCCATACCAGGCGGTGATGCAACCAGTCAGGATGCTCTCGATGGTGCAGCTGTAGAACCTTTTCACTGGGGCCAAGCTTTTTATTTTATTTTATTTAACCTTTGTTTAACTAGGCAAGTCAATGAAAAACACAAAAATTCTTATTTACAATGACCGCCTACCAAAAGGCAAAAGACTTCCTGCGGGGACGGGGGCTGGGATTAAAATGAATAAATAAATAACATATAAATATAGGACAAAACACACATCACGACAAGAGAGACAACACAACACTACATAAAGAGAGACTGAAGATAACAACATAGCAAGGCAGCAACACATGACAACACAGCATGGTAGCAACACAACATGACAACAACACGGTAGCAAAACAACATTGTAGCAGCACAAAACATGGTACAAACATTATTGGGCACATATAACAGCACAAAGGGCAAGAAGGTAGAGACAACAATACATCACGCAAAGCAGCCACAACTGTCAGTAAGAGTGTCCATGATTGAGTCTTTGAATGAAGAGATTGAGGTAAAACTGTCCATTTTGAGTGCTTGCCGCAGCTCGTTCCAGTCGCTAGCTGCAACGAACTGAAAAGACGAGCGACCCAGGGATGTGTGTGCTTTGGGGACCTTTAACAGAATGTGACTGGCAGAACGGGTGTTGTATGTGGAAGATGAGGGCTGCAGTAGATATCTCAGATAGGGGGGAGTGAGGCCTAAGAGGGTTTTATAAATAAGCATCAAGCAGTGGTCTTGCGATGGGTAAACAGAGATGACCAGTTTACAGAGGAGTATAGAGTTCAGTGATGTGTCCTATAAGGAGCATTGGTGGCAAATCTGATGGCCGAATGATGAAGAACATCTAGACGCTCGAGAGCACCCTTACCTGCTGATCTATAAATTATGTCTCCGTAATCTAGCATGGGTAGGATGGTCATCTGAATCAGGGTTAGTTTGGCAGCTGGGGTGAAAGAGGAGCGATTAAGATAGAGGAAACTAAGTCTAGATTTAACTTTAGCCTGCAGCTTTGATTTCTGCTGAGAGAAGGACAAGTACTTGTATGAGGTGACTACCTCAAGCTCTAAACCCTCAGAGGTAGTGATCACTCCTGTGTGGAGAGGGGCATTCTTCTTACCAACCCACATGACCTTTGTTTTGGAGGTGTTCAGAACAAGGTTAAGGGTAGAGAAAGCTTGTTGGACACTAAGAAAGCTTGGTTGTAGAGCATTTAACACAAAATCCGGGGAAGGGCCAGCTGAGTATAAATCAAATCAAATCAAATTTTATTGATCACATACACATGGTTAGCAGCTGTTAATGCGAGTGTAGCGAAATGCTTGTGCTTCTAGTTCCGACCATGCAGTAATATCTAACAAGTAGTCTAACAATTTCACAACAACTACCTTATACACACAAGTGTAAAGGAATGAATAAGAATATGTACATATAAATATATGGGTGAGCGATGGCCGAACGTCATAGGCAAGATGCAGTATATGGTATAGAGTACAGTATATACATATGAGATGAGTAATGTAGGGTATGTAAACATTATATAAAGTGGCATTGTTTAAAGTGACTAGTGATACATTTATTACATCCAATTTTTAATTGCCTGTATAAGACTGTATCATCTGCATATAAATGGATGAGAGCGCTTCCTACTGCCTGAGCTATGTTGTTGATGTAAATTGAGAAGAGTGTGGACTGACCCTTGGGGTACTCCGTTGGTAACAGGCAATGGCTGAGACAGCAGATTTTCTGATTTTATACTCTCTTTGAGAGAGGTAGTTAGCAAACCAGGCCAAAGACCCCTCAGAGACACCAATACTCCTTAGCCAGCCCACAAGAATGGAATGGTCTACCGTATCAAAAGCTTTGGCCAAGTCAATAAAAATAGCAGCACAACATTGCTTAGAATCAAGGGCAATGGGGACGTCATTAAGGTTGCAGTGACACATCCATAACCTGAGCATACCAGAGAGAACACTATAGACATCAAGAAAGCCAGTCAGTTGATTATTGACCCGTTTTTCCAACACTTTTGATAAACAGGGCAAAATAGAAATAGGCCTATAACAGTTAGGATCAGATTGATCTCCCCCTTTAAATAAAGGACGAACCGTGGCTGCCTTCCAAGCAATGGGAACCTCCCCAGAAAGGAGAGACAGGTTAAAAAGGTCAGAGATAGGCTTGGCGATGACAGGGGCAGCTACCTTAAAGAAGAAAGGGTCTCAACAAGGATCTAAAGCTTCCTGCCATACAGGACCTCTATATGAGGCGGTGTTGGTGGAAGGCCCTAAAAATCTAAAGAAATCAGCCAAGACCTCAGAAAAAAATTGTAGACCTCCACAAGTCTGGTTCATCCTTGGGAGCAATTTCCAAACGCCTGAAGGTACCACGTTCATCTGTACAAACAATAGTATGCAAGTATAAACATCATGGGACCACGCAGCCGTCATACGGCTCAGGAAGGAGACACGTTCTGTCTCCTAGAGATGAACGTACTTTGGTGCGAAAAGTGCAAATCAACCCCAGAACAACTGCAAAGGACCTTGTGAAGATGCTGGAGGAAACAGGTACAAAAGTATCTATATCCACAGTAAAACGAGTCCTATATCGACATAACCTGAAAGGCCACTCTGCAAGGAAGAAGCCACTGCTCCAAAACCGCCATAAAAAAGCCAGAATATGGTTTGCAACTGATGAAACAAAAATAGAACTGTTTGGCCATAACGACCATCGTTATGTTTGGAGGAAAAAGAGGGAGGCTTGCAAGCCGAAGAACACCATCCCAATCGTGAAGCACGGGGGTGGCAGCATCATGTTGTGGGGGTGCTGTGATGCAAGACGGACTGGTGCACTTCACAAAATAGATGAGGAAGAAAAATTATGTGGATATATTGAAGCAACATCTCAAGACATCAGTCAGGAAGTTAAAGCTTGGTCGCAAATGGGTCTTCCAAATGGATAATGACCTCAAGTATACTTCCAAAGTTTTGGCAAAATTGCTTAAGGACAATAAAGTCAAGGTATTGGAGTGGCCATCACAAGCCCTGACCTCAATCCTATAGAACTTTTGTGGGCAGAACTGAAAAATGTGTGCGAGCAAGGAGGCCTACAAACCTGACTGTTACACCAGCTCTGTCAGGAGGAATGGGCCAAAATGCACCCAACTTATTGTGGGAAGCTTGTGGAAGGTTACCTGAAACATTTTATTAAAATTAAACAATTTAAAGGCAATGCTACCAAGTACTAATTGAGTGTATGTAAACTTCTGACCCACTGGGAATGTGATGAAAGAAATAAAAGCTGAAATAAATCATTCTCTATACTGTTATTCTGATATTTCACATTCTTAAAATAAAGTGGTGATCCTAACTGACCTAAGACAGGGAGTTTTTACACTTATTAAATAGTAGGAGTTTACCTGAGTTTACCTGAGTTTAAATGTATTTGTCTAAGGTGTATGTAAACTTCCGACTTCAACTGTATTACCTTGACTGTATTACCTTGCCCCCGCACATTGACCCGGTACCCCCTGTATATAGCCTCGCTACTGTTATTTTACTGCTGCTCCTTAATTAGTTGCATTGTTTTTTTGTTGACCTATCAATTTTTTTACTTAACACTTATTTTTCTTAAAACAGCATTGTTGGTTAAGGGCTTGTAAGTAAGCATTTCACTGTAAGGTCTACACCTGCTGTATCCGGCGCATCTGCAAGTCTGACGGACTAATCTTGGTTTGGCAGATGCCAGGAGAACGCTACCTGCCCCAAGGCATTGTAAAGTTTGGAATTATGGTCTGGGGCTGTTTTTCATGGTTCGGGCTAGGCCCCTTAGTTCCTGTGAAGGGAAATCGTAACGCTACAACGCATACAATAACATTCTAAACGATTATATGCTTCTACAATGTGGCAACCGTTTGGGGAATGCCCTTTCCTGTTTCAGCATGGCAATGCTCCCATGCACAAATCGAAGTCCATACAGAAATGGTTTGTTGAGATCAGTGTGGAAGAACTTGACTGGCCTGCACAAAGCCCTGACCTCAACCACATCGAACACCTTTGGGATGAATTGGAACGCCGACTGCGAGCCAGGCCTAATCGCCCAAAATCAGTGCCCGACCTCACTAATGCTCTTGTGGCTGAATGTAAGCAAGTCCCCGCAGCAATGTGCCAACATCTAGTGGAAAGCCTACCCAGAAGAGTGGAGCCTATTAAAGCAGCAAAGGGGTGACCAACTGCATATTAATGACTATGATTTTGTGTAACAGCATAGCTTCCGTCCCTCTCCTTACCTGGGCTCAAACCAGGGACCCTCTGCACACATAGACAACAGCCACCCTCGAAGCATCATTACCCATGCTCCACAAAAGCCTCGGCCCTTGCAGAGCAAGGGGAACAACTACTTCAAGGTCTCAGAGCAAGTGACCACCAATTGAAACGCTGTTAGCGCACATGGAATCATGTAGTATGAAAGTGATGGAGTGCTGCATCAGGTTACCTGACCTCCACAATCACATGACTTCAACCCAATTGAGATGGTTTGGGATGAGTTGGACCACAGAGTGAAGGAAAAGCAGCCAACAAGTGCTTAAAACAACATATTTTTGCGACATTTTAAGTGCAAAGTGACTAAGCTAAAGTGTATTTTCTTATAAAATAAATCATCTTTGGTCTTAAGCCCACGAATGCCGTCGTCAATGATTAAGCCCCTCACCAGTTTTATTCAATAAATCCTGCAATTATTTAGGAAATCATCCAGCCTGTGACTACCTTACACTTCTCTTGGCCGTGAGACACCGTACCCTTTGACAGTAAACACTTCAGTTTTCTATCAATTTTGAAATGCACTGAACTTCATAAATGAGTGAATAGTAACTTTAATATCAAGTAGGCATCACTGTACAGACTCGGGAATGCCCATCACTACTGTGCTCGACTTTGAAGGCCTAGGCCTAATTAAGCCTATGCCCCATATTCTACAGCTAGATGGAGCTATGTGGCTATAATAACATTTATTTGGCATGGAATGGGCTGCAAGTAGGTGCAATGCCTTTGCACAATAGCTGGAGGCGCTGCGCCTGCTTGATAGTTAGACTAACAAGACAAGAGAGGATCTGCCACTAATTTCAATGTAATCCTGTCTATCGCACAGTCGGGCCGACATGGCGACCACGCAGAAGCTTCTCGCTGGAGAAACCAGCATCTGAACTCCATTTGGTTCCACAGAAGCAGCTTGAACTGCGTCTGGAAGTGGATGTAAACATATTTGCTCAATTGGGAAATATACACCGGAATTGTCCACATTTTTAATACGGGGTAAGATTTAATACCTTTCTTTTCCCTATGTGCAAAGCGGCAGTGTGCAACTTGTTTCAGAAAGAATGTCAACATTATAATTGTAGCAGATAGTTATAAATCGTTATTACAATGAAGTAGTCAACGAATGGAAGATTTAACGGTGTTTTTGCCCCGTCGTTCTTGATAGGTAGGCTATCTTGCAACCGAGAGTTGTGATAAAAAGCAATAATCATCCACTACACTACATCTGATGTACAAGACCAAAACTAAATTGGAGAACATCTCATGACCACAGACCATAGCCTTCATACAATATTTTTGGCATGAACAATGGGTGTTGAATATGCGGCATTTACTTAGACATCCCTCAATTACGTTTGCAATTTCAATGGAAAAATGTAATCAGTGAGAGTCCATTGTTACTTTGTTACCCTTGAGGGTTGTTAGTAGCTGGTCAGTTGAGTGCAGGCTGTGTATTTGTGTCAGTACGCGTGGTAGCCTAACATAAATATCCAAGGATTAGGCTACTGTACTCCTCTAACCTACAGTACGGTATGTGCGTAACATGTGATAAAGACTTCAATAACGATTTCCCCAATAATCCAGAAACGTTCTTGTTTTCTCAAAAGGCATGCAAGATACATAGGCTGAAAGCTGTTTGTCAGCATATATTTATTTGATATGGTGTGCGTAAATTGCCTGTTTCCATTTTGGTTCAATTTGATATTCCAAATTTGCGCGTGTCAAGACTTCAGATTTTATGTAATTTTACCAGAAAGATTACGAAAATATGACTCACCAAACAAACAGTCGCCCCTCCCCCAAATATACACTCATTAACAATCTTGTATTGTGGAGAAGGCATACTAATGTTATGTAATTTGATAGATCTCATAGGAACCTCAGTCATAGGTGGGTTTCGTTTGTTTTCCATGGTGTGGGGGTCCTACATAATTTCAGAATTCTTGGTATATTTCTTGAAATCATGTTCAATCATACAAACCCCCTTTAACACATAATTTACAATGGCATGATGGTATTCAAATTAGAAATTGAAATTCGGCATTCAGTTGAATGCATAGGCTCCAATATGAGAGCCACACCCAGGTATTAATGTCTGTGGAGCTGAAGCATGTTGCTCAATCCAGTGGAAATGGGAGTGGATTTTCAGCACGTCTCAGGCAGACCGTTGGCTGAACTACACCATCCTCAAGCCATTCAGCTGGCTGTAATCAAATCCAGCTGTGCAGTTGCAGAAATATTGCCTGCATGCTGTTGGACTGCTCTGAAGGGCTCTGTGTGCTCCTGCTGCATACAAACAGAGGAGCCTCTGTTACAGCCCAAATGGCCTGCCAGAGCCAGCCGCCACAGCACTATTTTATGCAGTTGAGGGGAATTTCAAGCAAACAAGTTCAAAGCCAGAGTAAATTGCCCTTTATAAACTGGGTGGTTGGAGCCCTGAATGCTGATTGGCTGAAAGCCGTGGTATATCAGACCGTATATCACGGGTATGACAAAACATTTATTTTTACTGTTATAATTACGTTGTTAACCAGTTTATAACAGCAATAAGGTACCTCAGGGGTTTGTGGTATATTGCCAATATACCTCGGCTAAGGGCTGTATCCAGGCACTCCGTGTTGCATCGTGCGAACCCCCAATGGCCTTGTTGCTTAAGTGGACACTTTTTTAAAAAAGTATATGTTCCCCTGGCATTGTACGCTATAGTGACCATTCCTGAGCTAGCATACCATTCTCATGTCACAGCCCGGCTGTCTTCCACAGTAACAGCATAGTAGTAACAGAGCTGTGACTGTGAGTTGCACTAGCCAAATACTACCTTCTTATTCAGAGGGCCACATACTGTAGGGCAACACATGGCAGACTGGCTGTCGGGCTTGGGTGCAGGGAAGGGTAAGTGTCAGTTGAGATTATCATTGTCTGCTCTCTCATAGCCCTTAAGATCCTACATCTGTAGCCCTGGGTCTCTCTATTCTCATAGCCCTGGGTCTCTATTCTCATAGCCCTGGATCTCTCTATTCTCATAGCCAAGGTTATCTCTATTCTCATAGACCTGGGTCTCTCTATTCTCATAGACCTGGATCTCTCTATTCTCATAGCCCTGGGTCTCTCTATTCTCATAGCCCTGGGTCTCTCTATTCTCATTTTTTTTATATTTTATTTGTTTAACTAGGCAAGTCAGTTAAGAACAAATTCTTATTTTTAATGACGGCCTAGGAACAGTGGGCTAACTGCCTTGTTCAGGTGCAGAACGACAGATTTCTACCTTGCTAGCCCTGGGTCTCTATTCTCATAGCCCTTTCTCATCTTTGCCGCCTTCATTGCGCTACAATACCCCAGTTGGCGAGGTCTGCAGATGACATCAGCAGGCTGGAATGTGTGATAAACAGAGAATGAAGCAGGACCTCTGGTGTGGATTGTCCTGCTTCTGCTGCCTCAACCCAGAATGAATGCTCCTGCAACTGGTCAACATTCCACCACCTGGATCTTGTCATTCATTGACTAGTTCCACACAGCCCAGATGGTATGTCCTTGTTAGCAGCTGGATGTCTGTGAACCACACAGCCCAGATGGTATGTCCTTATTAGCAGCTGGATGTTTGTGAACCACACAGCCCAGATGGTATGTCCTTATTAGCAGCTGGATGTTTGTGAACCACACAGCCCAGATGGTATGTCCTTATTAGCAGCTGGATGTCTGTGAACCACACAGCCCAGATGGTATGTCCTTATTAGCAGCTGGATGTTAGTCAACCACACAGCCCAGATGGTATGTCCTTATTAGCAGCTGGATGTCTGTGAACCACACAGCCCAGATGGTATGTCCTTATTAGGGGCATTCTCTCTCTCTCGCTCGGTTGCTTCTTACCATCTCTACTGTTTTGTAGTTCACTCACTCTTTGTGCTAGTATTCCAATGATAATTTGGTCATTTGTACAAACAAGTCCCTTCTCTTGCTGATGTTGTTTCATCATATATTAATGGACTTGCCTTTTGAAAGTTCTTACAAAGAGTCAGTTATGTCACACATGCAGCTATCAAAAATATATGGAAATTTCTGCTCTACTCAAAATTACAACCAACTAATGGCAGCATCACCTCAAAAATGGAAAAGGCAAGTGGAAGGGGGGAAATGTAAGGAACTTGTCTGTCGGCCCTGCATTAAAGACCAAAATTGGTTAAAGAAAATAGTGACGAATAAAAAAGGATACCACTTTAAAATTGTCAGCTGTGCCATAAAGATTTCTAAATAGTTGGGAAGAGATTTTCAATGTACCGATTCCATGGCACATGGTTTATGAACTGATACACAAAACGATGCTTGATTCAAAACAGAGTTTTTACATTAAAATTATTTTACAAAATTCTTGCAACAAATAGAATGTTATATATGGGGAAAACAACCATCCCAGCTCTGCAGATTTTTCCTGCGAAGAGACAGAATAATTTGATAATTTGTTTTGGTACTGTCCATATTTAGCTTGCTTTTGGTCGCAGGTTCAGGAATGGATGAAGAATTGCAACATTTACCTGGAGCTAACTGTGCAAATAGCACTGCTGGGTGATTTAAAAAGTCATAGTCAATCAATCAATAATATAATAATACTTTTAGTAAAAAATTGGTATCTTTAATTTATAATATGTAGAGTCTATGAGAATAGAAAGGTTCAGTACTTTTGTGAAACATCACAGCACAGTTGAAAAATACATGAATTCTGGAAAGTATTCAGACCCCTTGACTTATCCACAAAATGACTAGGAAAAATATTTAATCAATCTACACTCAATACCTCATAATGACATGGCAAAAACAGGTTTTTAGAGATTTTTGCACATTTATTTAAAAAAAAAACACCTTATTTACATAAATATTCAGACCCTTTGCATCGTGTTTCCATTGATCATTCTTGAGATGTTTCTACAACTTAATTGGAGTCCACCTGTGGTAAATTCAATAGATTGGACATGATTTGGAAAGGCACACACCTGTCTATATAAGGTCCCATGGTTGACTGTGCATGTCAGAGAAAAGAAAACAAGCCATGAGGTCGAAGGAATTATCCGTAGAGCTCCGAGACAGGATTTTGTCGAGGCACATATCTGGGGAAGGGTACCAAAACATTTCTGCAGCATTGAAGGTCCCCAAGAACACAGTGGCCTCCATCATTCTTAAATGGAAGAAGTTTGGAACCAACAAGACTCTTCCAAGAGCTGGCCGCCAGGCCAAACTGAGCAATTGTGGGAGAAGGGCCTTGGTCAGGGAGGTGACCAAGAACCCGATGGTCACTCTGACAGAGCTCCAGAGTTCTTCTTTGGAGATGGGAGAACCTTCCAGAAGGACAAACATCTCTGCAGCACTCCACCAATCAGGCCTTTAGAGTCGCCAGACGGAAGCCACTCCTCAGGAAAAGGTACGACAGCCCAGCTTGGAGTTTGCCAAAATGTACCTAAAGGACTCTGACCATGAGAAACAAGATTCTCTGGTTTGAAAAAAACAAGATTGAACTCTTTGGCCTGAATGCCAAGTGTCACATCTGGAGGAAACCGGACACCATCCCTACTGTGAAGCATGGTGGTGGCAGCATCAGGCTGTGGGGAAGTTTTTCAGTGGCAGGGACTGGGAAAACTAGTCAGGATCGAGGCAAAGATGAATGGAGCAAAGTACAGAGAGATCCTTGATAAAAACCTGCTCCAGAGCGCTCAGGACCTGAGATTAGGGTGAAGGTTCACCTTCCAACAGGACAACGACCCTAAGCCAACAGCCAAGACAACGCAGGATTGGCTTTTGGACAAGTCTCTGAATTTCCTTGAGTGGCCCAGCCAGAGCCCAGACTTGAATCCGATGGAACACATCTGGGGAGACCTGAAAATAGCTGTGCAGCCACGCTCCCCATCCTACCTGACAGAGCTTGAGAGAAACTCCCCAAATACAGGTGTGCCAAGCATGTAGCGTCATACCCAAGAAGACTCGAGGCTGTAATCGCTGCCAAAGGTGCTTCAACAAAGTACTGAGTAAAGGGCCTCAATAATTACGGAAATTTTATTTATTTTCAGTTCATTTACAAAACATATCTAAAAACCTGTTTTTGCTTTGTCATTATGGGGTATTGTGTAAATTGATGAGAATTCTTTTTTTTTTTAAATACATTTTAGAATAAGGCTGTAACAACATGTGGAAAAAGTCAAGGGGTCTGAATTCCAAAATAAATCAAATCGTTTGCGAAATCGTTTGTAAATCTACCAATTTACATGCAAAACTTTATGATTGTATTGTTACAAATCAACTTGCAAGGTTGCTAGCCAACTTGCCTGCCAACTAGCCACACTGTATCTGTCCTTTACTTTACTATTTATATTTTTACAGCTTTTACTTCACTACATTCCTAAAGGAAATAATGTACTTTTTACTCCATACATTTTCCCTGACACCCAAAAGTACTTGTTACATTTTGACAGGAAAATGGTCCAATTCATGCACTTATCAAGAGAACATCCATGTTTATCCCTACTGCCTCTGATCTGGCGGACACACTAAACACAAATGTTCTGTTTGTAAATTAATGTCAGTGTTGTAGTGTGCCCCTGGCTAACCGTACATTTAAAAATATGAAAATAAATTGTGCTGTCTGGTTTGCATAATATAAGGAATTTGAAATTATTTATACTTTTACTTTTGATACTTAAGTATATTTAAAACCGAATACTTTTATAGACTTTTACTCACATAGTATTTTACTGGGTGACTTTCACTTTTACTTGAGTCATTTTCTATTAAGGGATCTTTACTTTTACTCAAGTAGGACTTTTGGGTACTTTTTCCACCACTGGTAATCCACCCTTCTGTTTTCTCCAGGATAGGACAGGGGTCCCACTCCCTAATGCTCAAGTTGAACAATGAATAGTTAAACAGTCAACAGACATGATCTGAACTGCATTATAGACTGCAAGGTGTTTGTGTATGCACGTGTACAGGTTTGAGCCCAGTGAGAGACAAGGATGTAACCTACTCTGTTACATGAATGTGTGTGTGTGACGGTCCTTCTGCCTCCCCTGCAGGCTGGACGGTAGCAGGACAGAGCACCATGGTGGAGCCCAAGCCCAGAGCATCAGCAGCCCAGCGTCTTGAAGCCCAAGAGACTCTGGGTATCAGCACCTTGGACCCTGGCCACAGGCCGCCCACCATGCCCCCCGGACGCCATGTCACCATCAAGGTCTGCATGTTGGACGACACAGAGGAGGTCTTTGACATCTCGGTGAGTTCTGTTTGGCTGTCTGTCTGATTGGCGTATAGTATAGCATAACAAAATGTTACATCTAAGTATGCCTTTAAATGGTGTCATCCTTTTGTTGTCTTTTTATAGCTTTTCCATTAAAGCAGGAGATAATGTTTACCCCCTGACAGCAGTCTGTTGTTAAGGGTTACAGGTTGGCATGGTAACTGTATAAACGTCAAGGTTCTGTATGCATGAATAAGCCTAGACTATGCTAGAAAATGTCTGGGTTCTAACCGGCATTAGCTGATGGTGTGGTGAATAAAGGGTACTGAACTAGTTCTGTGTTTCTTGTTTACAACCTCGCTAGACAGATGGGAGAGCAACTTAAACTGTTACCCAGGTGGGTGTATGGATCGGGAGGAGAGGTTTAGTTCATTCAGATACCCATTAGTACATCAGGCCTAGGTTTCCTGGGTAAATAAGTTACCTTTCATAATATATAATTGTGTGTTATGAGACCAACTGGTCTGTCTTGGGTATACAGTATGGTTGTGGAAAGGGGACAGTTTGTGATGTGTTTGAATGGCCAGAGATCTGCCATGATAAATTGTACTTTTCATTACCAGGCTATTTACCTCTGTGCTTATTAAAGATTCTCTCTGAGATTAGAGCTGCTTGAGATTACCTTGCTTTGCAGTGGAATATTTTAGCACAACACCAAATCTCAGAATAGGCCTACTCTTGCTTTGAGATTGTTGCCTTTCATGTGATATCTAATCTGCTTGATAATGACTGAATGATGTTCTAAAGACGACAATATGGTTAGGAGATGTATTAAAGAAAGGTGATGGATGCTTTTTGAAATGTGAATGCTAATTTAAGACCTAGATTTATCCAACAGACATGTAAATCACGATATTCTCTGTTGAAATTGGCAAAAATTTATTGGGGGTTCTGTACCGTGTTTTCTCCCAGAGTTCCTGTCACATTGTGGTATTACACTAAGGTATACGCTAAGACCCTGATATAGCCCTTGAACAGGGTGGAGCTTTGATCAAGAGTAGGTTATTTTCCTGAGAATAGTCCAACTAGCAATATCTTCTGACCACACTGCTTCCTGCTGGGAGTGAGATGGGAGGTAAGGATAGGGAAGAGAGGGAAAAAGACATGATGATGGAGGGAAATAGATACAGCACACAGAGGACTCATTCGATGGGTATTCGTAGAGCCTCGCAGTAGAGATGGGTATGAATAGAGCCTCGTGGTAGAGATGGGTATAAGTAGAGCCTTGTAGTAGAGATGGGTATGAATAGAGCCTTGTGGTAGAGATGCTTGAAATAGAGCCCTGTGACTGACAGTGTGGTCAGTATGTTTGACCCTAGCTGCTAAGAAATATTGGCAGGTTCCCAACTGCTGTGTAAAGTGTTGTGCTCACAGCATGCTGTGAGGCTTCCTGTACTGACCCTGAGGATTGGCCCTTCAGGGAGCGGTTTCAGCAGTGTGTGTAGTACTCGCATGTGCTCTACTAGTGTATACTGAGAAGAACTCTCCAAGAGATCTCACATAGAGATTTCATCAGTGAGCTAGCCTCGAATTACCATCGTAATTTAAAGTCACACATTGCCTGTCAGCAAAATTCAGTGTCCTTTGGGTAGGCTGAGTCATTTTATTCTCTCAAAGAGTAATTGCTTTTTGTTTTGAGAGACTCTGTAACAAGGGTATATTACTTCTTCCCAGCTCGTAACCAAGAGCTTTAGGTCATGCTGTTGTTTATGCCTGAAGCTCATCAGGAAGTTCTGTTTCTGAATGCCTCAATATGTGAATTTCGCCAGCTGCCACCTAGACTCAGGTTAATTAAAGAGAAGGAGAGAGAGATGATGTTTTTCTCCATCGGAAGCTAAAACGCGCTAATTAAAAATGGAAGGGGGGTAGGCATGCTGATTATGCTACACTGTAAGGGTAAAACACTTTGCTCTGTGCGACTTATTTCTACAAAGGAGTCTTTATTTAGATAGTATTCACATACATTTACCTTTTACCACTATGGGGTAGTGCCCCTGTAAACACAACAGTACCATGGTGGGTTAACTGAGCTGTAGTGATGGGGAGTCCTAGCTGGGTGTTATGACTGCTGAAGGAGGCAGCTAGCTAACGCTGATATGAACAGCTTGGTGTTATGACTGCTGAAGGAGGTAGCTAGCTAACGCTGATATGAACAGCTGGGTGTTATGACTGCTGAAGGAGGTAGCTAGCTAACACTGATATGAACAGCTGGGTGTTATGACTGCTGAAGGAGGTAGCTAGCTAACACTGATATGAACAGAGGAGACCATACTGCACATCAAGCTGTTATCAACGCTCAATTGAACACAGATTCAATATTTTCAATTGCCTCAGCACTGGGGGGAGAAAGGTCTGACTGTACTCGTGGTACTGGAGTAGACTTTGCCTTGGGGTCTTCCTTAATGGCATCTTTAGTGGAAAATCCTTGGTGCATATTTCCCTGAAAAAGACAGAAGCCTAAGTAGTCCTTTTGAGTAAACAAAATTGAAGGGGAAAAGCTGTGGAGATAACTTTACAGAATACAGTTCTGTATACCTCCATACTCCATGCTCATAAGACTAAAGACCCCATCCGCCTTCTTTGTGGAATTTAGTGCTGAACCCTGAATGCTGTCTGAGTGATAATGGCGTCTCTTTGTGAGGTAAACACCCTGCAGCCTGCAGTGAGTGAAGCAGCAGTGAGAAGCATGAAGTCTAGAATCACTCCCTCCCCAGCCACATTGAGTGTCCTAGTCTCAAATAGCATTGTGATGATCAAGACTGGCCAGTCAGTGTCTCTCTACTACTTCAGTGTGGTCTTGCTGGATGTTCTGGCAACAGTTGCTGTGACAACGACGCCTGAAGCTCGGCAGCATGACACCTTTAATTGCATCAATAACTACCTGGAGTCCCCTCCGGGGGGGGGGTAGGCTTCAGCGGCAGTGATGGTGATGGATTTGATCACTGCAGGTATTTATTATGGATCCCCATTAGCAGCAGCTACTCTTCCTGGGATCCAGCTAAATTAAGCCAATTATACATTTAATAATAAAGGACCGTGATCGCAGTGACACAGGCTGCTTTAGAGCAGCTCAAGAAGTTTAGGATATTAGTCCCACTGGCCCAATGTCAGGAGGGTTGTTTTCAGACTACCCTTCCAAGACAATTAGATTATAATGATTGGGTTTTTCATTACAGGAGCATCGAGTTCAGCCAATGGAAGATGAGTCTGTGGTAGGATTTACATTCCTAGTGACTGAAATGTTTTCTATTGCACTGCTCTGCTTGTAAAAACCTAAACGGTCCTCTGTAAATGGTTCCTGTTCCTCTGGTATAAACTTCCCGTTCCTGTTCCTCTGCTATAAACTTCCTGTTCCTCTGGTATAAACTTCCTGTTCCTCTGGTATAAACCAGCCCATCAGACAAGGTATTGTAGGGAAACAAAAGGGGCATCGCTGTGAGTTACATAGCTTGCTGTGGCCTACTCACTGCTCCCTCTGATTGGGAACTAAACTGTCATCCCTTGTGGCTGATTCTTCACACCTTGATGAACACTCTTTTCTGACTTTATGAAGGCCTGCAGTGTGCACCAACACAGAGCAGACCTGAGCAGCCCAGAGCTCAGTGACACAAGGAAGGTTGTTGCGGTTTCCATTGCTTGGAAGCCTGTGCTTTCCAAATGCTGTATATGAAGTAAACATTAGATGAGCCATGTGTTCATGTCTGTAACTTCATTAGATTAGCCATGTGTTCATGTCTGTCACGCCTGCTCCCGCTCCCCCTCCCTGGCGCTCGAGGGCGCCAGGCTACCCGTCATCATACGCGCCTGTTACCATCATTACGCGCAGCTGCGCTCAGTGGACTCACCTGGACTCCCGCACTTTGTTGCCCCTGCATATATGTCTGCTCTTCTGTGTTGTTCCCTGTAGTTGCATTGTTTGTTGTGTTTATGTCCAGACGCTGTTCTTGTTCCGTTGCATGTCCGTCTATATTAAATGGTTCACTCCCTGTACCTGCTTCTCACCTCTTGCGTTGGGCATAACAATGTCTGTAATTAGATGAGTCCAGTGGCGACCTGTTTTGAGCCCCACCTGTTTAGCTTTAAAAAAAAAAAAAAAAAAAAAAAAAGGGGGGTTTTCTTCTGTTTATGCATCATCATGCATAAAGTCGGCAATCTACTGGCAAATCCTTTTCAATCCTTGTCATATGAAGAGAAATTATACAGTACCAGTCAAAAGTTTGGACACACCTACTCATTCAAGAGTTTCTTTATTTTTTTACTATTTTCTACATTGTAGAATAATAGTGAAGACATCAAAACTACGAAATAACACATGGAATCATGTAGTAACCAAAAAATTGTTAAACAAATCAAAATATATTTAAATTCTTCAAAGTAGCCACCCTTTGCCTTGATGACAGCTTTGCACACTCTTGGCATTCTCTCAACCAGCTTCACCTGGAATGCTTTTCCAACAGTCTTGAAGGAGTTCCCACATATGCTGAGCACTTGTTGGCTGCTTTTCCTTCACTCTGCGATCTCACAAACCATCTCAAGTGGGTTGAGGTTGGGTGATTGTGGAGGCCAGGTCATCTGATGCAGCACTCCATCACTCTCCTTCTTGGTCAAATAGCCCTTACACAGCCTGGAGGTGTGTTGGGTCATTGTCCTGTTGAAAAACAAATGATAGTCTCAAACCAGATGGGATGGCATATCGCTGCAGAATGCTGTGGTAGCCATGCTGGTTAAGTGTGCCTTGAATTCTAAATAAATCACAGACAGTGTCACCAGCAAAGCACCATCACACCTCCTCCTCCATGCTTCATGGTGGGAACCACAAATGCTGAGATCATCCGTTCACCTACTCTGCGTCTCACAAAGACACGTCAGTTGGAACCAAAAATCTCAAATTTGGACTCATCAGACCAAAGGATAGATTTCCACCGGTCTAATGTCCATTGCTCGTGTTTCTAGGCCCAAGCAAGTCTTTTCTTCGTATTGGTGACCTTTAGTAGTGGTTTCTTTGCAGCCATTCGACCATGAAGGCCTGATTTACGCAGTCTCCTTTGAACAGTTGATGTTGAGATGTGTCTGTTACTGGAACTCTGTGAAGCATTTATTTGGGCTGCAATTTTTGAGGCTGGTAACTCTAATGAACTTATTCTCTGCAGCAGAGGTAACTCTAGGTCTTCCTTTCCTGTGGCGGTCCTCATGAGGGCCAGTTTGATCATAGCGCTTGATGGTTTTTGCGACTGCACTTGAAGAAACGTGGAACTGTTGAGACAGCTTTATGTAGGCCCTAACAGTTTGTTGGCACTGTTTGTCACCGTTATAGTGCAATTAATGTATTGTTTAGTGTTGTGTAGTGGCTTTGCTGGCATGCATCCAAAAAATGTTTTTTGAGTTTGCCCCACCAATATTTACATTCTTAAATCACCACTGGATGAGCCAAGTGGGCATATCTGTAACTTCATTAGACTTGCCCAATTTATTTATTTATTTATTTTATTTTATTTTTTGATGACGTTTTTTTGATGATGTTGAATCTGTAGGAGTAGAAGTGGTTGTCTTGTTGGCTGTGATGTGTGTTGGGGTACATGTAGTTAGCTGTGATGTGTGTTGGGGTGCATGTAGTTGGCTGTGATGTGTGTTGGGGTGCATTTAGTTGGCTGTGATGTGTGTTGGGGTACATGTAGTTGGGGAATGTGTGTTGGGGTACATGTAGTTGGCTGTGATGTGTGTTGGGGTACATGTAGTTGGCTGTGATGTGTGTTGGGGTGCATGTAGTTGGCTGTGATGTGTGTTGGGGAATGTGTGTTGGGGTACATGTATTTGGCTGTGATGTGTGTTGGGGAATGTGTGTTGGGGTACATGTAGTTGGCTGTGATGTGTGTTGGGGAATGTGTGTTGTGGTACATGTAGTTGGCTGTGATGTGTGTTGTGGTACATGTAGTTGGCTGTGATGTGTGTTGGGGAATGTGTGTTGGGGTACATGTAGTTGGCTGTGATGTGTGTTGGGG
>QNTS01000442.1:257853-285683 GCA_003317085.1 Hucho hucho | reverse complement strand
AGTGGACTAATCCATTGTAGAGGCCTGTCTGAGTGGACTAATCCATTGTAGAGGCCTGTCTCAGTGGACTAATCCATTGTAGAGGCCTGTCTCAGTGGACTAATCCATTGTAGAGGCCTGTCTCAGTGGACTAATCCATTGTAGAGGCCTGTCTGAGTGGACTAATCCATTGTAGAGGCCTGTCTCAGTGGACTAATCATGTTTGTAGCGCTCCTGTCAATGTTGAGTAAGGACGCGTGCCGGATTATGCATAGAAGTAGGCCTAGGCTACCTAGCCAATTTGGGGATATGATAGTATGTATGATTGTCTTAACTTAATTTTTTCTTCATTTCAAACAGCAAATAAATAAAGTCTGTTTTTACTTCGATTTAAGAATGACAAGAGTTCCTCAACGTAGCCTATTTGAAAAACAATTCCAGGTCTCTTTTGAAAACCCCTCGGTATGAAAGGGGAAAACCATGTCATGCTCGGTAGAAAGTCATAAAATAGGCCTACCTGATTACTTCTTATCCTTTGCGCAAATAGCCTACAGCTATGTCTGTTCGGAGCTCAATTGCGCTGGAAACTCTGAAGCCCAAGAATATTTTATACAATGTTGCAAGAGCGAACTTCAGGCCAGACCCAAAGGAATAGTTGATACAATGTTTCAAGTTCCTTGCAGACAGGCAATGCATAGCCAATTTGATTTATAGGATATTTGGAAAAGATTGCCGACCCCTGGTGTAGCCTATCACCTACCAGCAACATTAGGAGCATAACAGCAGAATCTGCAAAAGCCAGCAGCAGCAGGAGGAAGAGGGTCAGAAACACTTTGTTTTTTTCCTTCTGGTTAGGCTATCTTGATCTCTGGCTCCCTCTTGAGTCATTTGTGTCTTAATTATTTAATCACAGTGTGTGCTTAAAACATCAGACAAGCTCAGTAGCCTACATACTGTATAGTTGATTTCATTTAAACACACAGGGTGTGTCTATATAGGGAAAAATACACGTTTTAAAATGTCTACCAATCGATTGGTTGAAAGAAGAGACAACTCTTGGTCGACCAAGATTTGTTTTGTTCGGGGACAGCCCTAGTAAACTTTATTTGTACCCTTATGTGTTTGTTTCAGCTCAATTAATATCATTATCCTCTATCATCGTACTTCCAACCTCCTCCCCACAGCAGCGATGGAGTGATGGTTGTATTGCATAGGTTTGTACCATATACTGTAGTATATGATAGTAATGTAGAATTGGTGTTTCTCTACCCATTTTAGGGTGAATTTACAACATCAGTCAGGCTAGTGTAGTGATTGTGTCCTTGGTTTATGATCCCCCCTGAAAGAGATCAGAGGTTAACTCATTCAGTCACAGTGATGTATGTTTCTGTGTGTGTAATGGAGGTCCACTCTATTCTCTAACTCCTCTACCAGGGTGAAATTGATCATTTCCACGCCATCTCTGAAGTTGCTTTTCCCTTTTTGCTCCCTGTGACATTCATAATCAGCAGAGATGTGTAAATCAGATGTATACAAATGATAGAACATGTTAGAGAATATCCTTGGGGATTATTTTGTGTTTTTGAAGTGTTTACAATGACTAAATCTGTTCTTCATCAGTTCTCATGTCTGTTACTAGAAATATCTGACCTATTTAGCCAAGCGGAGTCTTCCATTGCTAATATTTGTCTGTAGATGGCAGCTTATGTTTAATAGAACACTTCAGTTTCCAATTATATCTAATGAATTCAGTATCCATGGCATTCACATAAATCTTCAGAGAGAGTCCCAAACCATTTTTTTGCAGACTGATAATCAAGGGCAGACAGACCGCCAAGCTATGGAGGCTACACCACATGCTAGTGGCCTGTATATTACAGGACTAGGGCCAACCATAACTGGGCTAACTGGTCCAAAAGGCCAATAATCACCACCATGCTCACTCTTTGCATGTTGCACACAATCCTTCATTGAAATGGAAAGCACTTAGTGCATTAACTTCTTAGGGAGCGGCAGCTGAGGTGTCTGTTTTGGAGAGTCTGGTGTGCCCAAAGTAAAAGGCCTGCCACTCAGGCCCAGAAACTAGGATATGCACATAATTAGTACTATTGGATAGGAAACACTCTGAAGTTTCAAAGAGTGTTAACATATTGTCTGTGAGTATAACAGAACTGATATAGCAGGCGAAAACCCGAGGAATTTCTGTCCTAGAAAAAGTGTTTTTGACACATTGCCTCATTTTGAACCCCTCCCTATTGAAAACAGCCATATATGGGAGTAAGATTGCAGTACCTATTGCTTCCACTGGATGTCAACAGTCTCTAGACAGTGTTTGGTGATGTTAGGTTGCTCTGGATGGTAATAGAAGACGAATTTCGAACTAGTCATCAGATGTAAACAGAAGAGGAGGCGCGTTCATGGGCTCGCGCGCGCTGTGTTTTTTTCCTTTCCTATCGTCCAGTTTATAATCCGGTTGAAATATTATAGTAAATATACATAAAAGTGTTCCTAAGGATACATTATCGATGATGTTTGATTGTTCTTGGACAAGTGTATAGGTTGAACGTGTTCTCTTCACGGTTCAATGGGCGAGTGGACGCTGTATTTTATGAACATAACGCGCCAACCAAACGGAGATTTATGGATATAATAAATGACTTTTTCTAACAAAAGAACCATTGAATGTCTTCGTTGGACATCCCAAAGGTGTTCGATGGGGTTGAGGTCAGGGCTCTGTGCAGGCCAGTCAAGTTCTTCCACACCGATCTTGACAAACCATTTCTGTTTGGACTTCCCAAACTGTTGCCACAAAGTTGGAAGCACAGAATCGTCTAGAATGTCATTTTAAGCTGTAGCGTTAAGATTTCCCTTCGCTGGAACTAAGGGCCCTAGTCCAAACCATGAAAAACAGCCCCAGACCATTATTCCTCCTCCACCAAACAATACAGTTGGCACTACGCATTCAGGCAGGTAGAGTTCTCCTGGCATCCGCCAAACCCAGATTCTTCCATCGGAATGCCAGATGGTTAAGTGTGATTCATCACTCCAGAGAGTCCAATAGTGGTGAGCTTTACACCACTCTAGGCATTGCGCATGGTGATCTTAGGCTTGTGTGCGGCTGCTCGGCTATGGAAACGCATTTCATTAAGCTCCCGAACAAACAGTTATTGTGCAGACGTTGCTTCCAGATGAAATTTGGAACTCGGTAGTGAATTTTGCAACCGAGGACAGACTATTTCAACACGCTACGCGCTTCAGCACTTGGTGATCCCGTTCAGTGAGCCACTTCGCGGCTGAGCCGTTGTTGCTCCTAGACGTTTACACTTCACATTAACAGCACTTACAGTTGACCGGGGCAGAGATTTTACAAACTGACTTGTTGGAAAGGTGGCATCCTATGACGGTGCAACGTTCAAAGTCACTGGGCTCTTCATTAAGGCCATTATATTGGCAATGTTTGTCTATGGATATTGCATGGCGGTGTGCTCGATGTTATACACGTGTCAGCAACGGTGTGGCTGAAATAGCCGAATACAGTACCAGTCAAAAGTTTGGATACATCTACTCATTAAAGGGTTTTTCTTTATTTTCTTTTTTTACTATTTTCTACATTGTATAAACACCATGGGACCATGCAGTCGTCATACCACTAATTTGAAGGGGTTTCCACATACTTTTGTATATACAGTACCAGTCAAAAGTTTGGATACATCTACTCATTAAAGGGTTTTTCTTTATTTTCTTTTTTTACTATTTTCTACATTGTATAAACACCATGGGACCATGCAGTCGTCATACCGCTCAGGAAGGAGACGCGTTCTGTCTCCTAGAGATGAACGTACTTTGGTGCGAAAAGTGCAAATCAATCCCAGAACAACAGCAAAGGGCCTTGTGAGAAGATGCTGGAGGAAACAGGTACAACAGTATCTATATCCACAGTAAAACAAGTCCTATGTCCACATAACCTGAAAAGCCGCTCAGCAAGGAAGAAGCCACTGCTCAAAAACCGCCATTAAAAAGCCAGACTACGGTTTGCTACTGCACATGGGGACAAAGCTTGTACCTTTTGGAGAAATATCTTCTGGTCTGATGAAACAAAAATAGAACTGTTTGGCCATAATGACCATCGTTATGTTTGGAGGAAAAAGGGGGAGGCTTGCAAGCCGAAGAACACCATCCCAAACGTGAAGCACGGGGGTGGCAGCATCATGTGTTAAAGCTTGGTCGCAACTGGGTCTTCCAAATGGACAATGACCCCAAGCATACTTCCAAAGTTGTGGAAAAATGGCTTAAGGACAACAAAGTCAAGGCATTGGAGTGGCCATCACAAAGCCCTGACCTCAATCCTATAGAAAATGTGTGGGCAGAACTGAAAAAGAGTGTGCGAGCAAGGAGGCCTACAAACCTGACTCAGTTACACCAGCTCTGTCAGGAGGAATGGGCCAAAATGCACCCAACTTATTGTGGGAAGGTTGTGGAAGGCTACCTGAAACGTTTGACCCAAGTTAAACAATTTAAAGGCAATGCTACCAAATACTAATTCAGTGTATGTAAACCTCTGTGAAATAAAAGCTGAAATAAATCATTCTCTCTACTATTATTCTGACATTTCACATTCTTAAAATAAAGTGGTGAACCTAAGACAGGGAATTTTTACTCTGATTAAATGTCAGGAATTGTGAAAAACTGAGTTTAAATGTATTTCGCTAAGGTGTATGTAAACCTCCGACTTTAACTGTACATTACAGCACCTCCTACTGGAGAGTTGATCTATCTACATTACAGCACCTCCTACTGGAGAGTTGATCTATCTACATTACAGCACCTCCTACTGGAGAGTTATCCCTTCGGTCTTCCATCCAGGGTCAAATAAACATGTTCAAATCAAATTTTATTCGTCACATGCTTCATAAACAACAGGCGTGGACTAACAATGAAATGCTTCCTTACGGGCCCTTCCCAACAATGCAGAGAGAAAGAGAAATAAAGTTAAACACGTAATAATAAAAGTAATAATAGATACACAATGATTAACGATAACTTGGCTTTATACAAGTACAGGAGTGGACTAAGCAAGCACCCCTGAGAGGGCCCCATGTTGAGGGTCAGCGTGGCGGATGTGTTGTTGCCTATGTTTGCCTACGTTTGGAAAAAATTGTGTTTTACCAGATAGTTATTTCTCTATTAACATATTAACAACATACTTTCAGCATGCCTATCAAGGCCACTCAGCATGTACTGCACTGACTAATGACTGGCTGAAATAAATTGATAATGAGAAGATTGTGGGTGTCGTACTGTTAGACTTCAGTGCAGCCTTGATATTATTAACCATAATCTGTTAGTGTAAAAATGTATGTGTTATGGCTTTACACCCTCTGCCATATCGTGAATTAACTAACTAATTGAACACAGATGGTTTTCTTTAATGGAAGCCTCTCTAACATAAAACATGTTGAGTGTGGTATTCCGCAAGGAAGCTGTCTTGGCCCGTTACTGTTTTCTATTATTACTAATAATCTACCACAAGCCTTAACTTCTTAAGGAGCAGCAAGGTGCGCTGGGGCGCTAGCGCCCCACTCCCGACACTATCAGGTGAAATTCAAAATCCAAAAGTTGAATTATTAAACATGCATCAATATACAAGTGTTTCATAGTCATCAAAAGCTCTGCTTCTTGGCAATATCACAGCGTTGTCAGATTTCAAAAAGGCTTTACGGCGAAAGCACCACATTTGATTGTTTGAGGATAGCACCCCACATATTTTGCCATTAGCATGAATTCATAAGCCTTCACGGTTCACAGAAAACACATTTCACAGTGAAAACAAATCAATTACCTTTTGAAGAACTTCTGCTGAGGGCTTCCCAAGTGTCCAACGAAGACAATCCATGGTTCTTTTGTTAGAAAAAGTAATGTATTATATCCATAAATCTCCATTTGGTTGGCGCGTTATAATGAGAAAATAGAGCCTCCAATCGTCCATTGAAACATGAAGAGAACTCGTTCAACTTATACCTATAAACTTGTCCAAGAACAATCAAAAATAATTTTAAATGTATCCTTGGGAACACTTTTATGTATAAATAGTATAATATTTCAACCGGAATATAAACTGGGCGATAAGAAAGGAAAAAAACAAAGAACGCGCCAGCCGAGAGCGCGCATTTACTTGTATTGACATCTGTGTGGACACTTCCTTATTCGTCTTCTTCTCTGCTCTAAAAGCATCTAAAAAGAATCAGAACACTTTCTCGAGACTGTTGACATCCAGAGGAAGCGACATTGGGCATTTTCATAAGGGAGGGGTTCTAAATGAGGCAATCTGTCAAAACCACTTTTTCCAGGACAGAAATTCCTCGGGTTTTCGCCTGCCATATCCGTTCTGTTATACTCACAGACAAAATGTTAACACTTTTAGAAAATTCAGAGTGTTTCCTATAATTGTACTAAATATGTGCATATCCTATTTTCTGGGCCTGAATGGGAGGCATTTTACTCTGGGCACGCCAGGCTCTCCAAAACAGTCACCTCATGCGCTGCTCCCAAAGAAGTTAAACAAAACCTGTGTGTCTATGTATGCTGATGATTCGACCCTATACAAGTCAGCAGCCACATCTAGTGAAACCACTGCAACTCTACACAGAGAGCTGGTTCAGTTGGTTTCAGAATGGGTGGTCAGTAATAAACTATTCCTGAATATGTCTAAAACTATTATCGTCACATAGGGCTAATGTTAACTAAATGCATATTGATGTTTCCTGGCTCAACATAGAGGAGAGATGGTCTGCATCACTTCTTGTTTTTGTAAGAAAAATGATGTGTTAACTCCAAACTGTCTATTCAATCAACTAACATACAGCTTTGACAGACGTTCATATTCCACAAGACATGCAACAAGAAGTCACAGTCCCTATAGCCAAAACAAATTCAAGGCAACACACAGTAATATATAGAGCCATGATAGCATGGAACTCCCTGCCATCTTAAATCACTCAAGCAAACAGCAAAAGCGTAAAAAGTTGCTTTTAAAAAACTAATAAAACATCACAACGCCTCTGACCTAAATAGCTTGTAGCATCTCTCTTCCAGGCACATCTGGTGTTTGGGTTAAAGTTAAAGATAAGATGTGCCCTTGGCATTAGGGTATCAGGGCCTACTTAGAGAAAGCAATTGTAAGCAAAGCCTACAATTAGTAGAGTAAGGACTTCAGTTTTAAGCAAAACCTCAGTAGAGTAAGGACTTCAGTTGTGAGCAAAGCCTCAGTAGAGTAAGGACTTCAGTTGTGAGCAAAACCTCAGTAGAGTAAGGACTTCAGTTGTGAGCAAAGCCTCAGTAGAGTAAGGACTTCAGTTGTTATGCTATGATACTCTGCTCAACTCACTAACTGATGTGAGAATCTCTCAGGTTGTTTAAAGAACATTGGTGCAGTGACATTAGGATATCAGGGCCTGCCTCAGTAGAGCAAAGTATTATTGATGTATGGAATGTTAGGCTTAAGTGTATAGTGTGCATTCTTATTTTGAATGCATCTAGTTCTGTCCTTGAGTTGATACCAATGTTCCCTCTATTTAATTTCAGCACTGAGCTGATTCCAGGTCTCCTTTGTGCAAACTTGAACATTGTGAAAATGATGTACAACTTCCGGCGCATGTTTACTGTAAACACTGAGGCTGTATCCGCTTTAAGTTACAGTGGCCAAGTAGGCTGCCGTGGCTATTTAATCACAATAGGCCTATAAGAGTGGCCTACCACCAAAAATGCATCCCATAACATTTGAACATTGAAATAGTTATTGAAATATCTGTTCTATGATACAGTCTACAGTAGCAGCCAATGTGTGGTGTTAATGTAGGCCTACATTCCATGAGACTTTTGAAAACATGCAGGGCTTAAAATTGACCTTTTTAGCCACTTGTCTGCCAGAAAAGTAGGTGACTGAAAATGTTGTTTTATTGTGTTGTATGAAGCAAAAAAACACTTTACAAAATACAAATAATGACTATCCCCATATCATTATAATTACAGCGAGTCAGACAAAAACATACGCTACCCCTTTAAGATATAAAAAAGCTTTTATCTCACTCGTTTTCAAAGACGTTAGAAATGTACATGTTTTGTGGTCTTGCTGACCAGAAATGAGCTTTAACTGGGCTAATAATAATAATAATAATCACTAACTAGCAAAGAATATGAACAAATGTGCACAGGTGGCTAACGTTTCATGCTTTGATCTCAAAACAAGCTCATCTACTCGTGAAGCTCAATCTCGTGGGTCTCTGTGCGGGTTGGTATTTATTTTGCTCAGCAGTCCTGGAGCAGCTTAGAGGGAACATTGATTGATGGTATGTGTGTGACTGGTGGATGCTGCTGGGTGTGAATGTGGCGTAAGGGAATGAAAGTGGAAATGTAAGACAAGTTGCTCAGGTGGAAACCACTTACAGTAGTTGAAACTGTTCATTAGGGAGGAAACTACACACGATTCAAGGTTGCTGTGTTAACTCTGATCAAGGTGGCTGAGGTGAAAGCCTCAACGGGAGCCAAGCACCTTCCCACTGGGAACAGACATCATTTCAACATCTAGTTTTGATTTACATTTGGTTGAGTTGAAGAAAAAAAACTTGAGTTTCAGATTTAATCTACTAAATAAGAGGATGTCTTTATTTATAAATCCAGAACTAAAATAAAACATTGTGTAAAAATGGACTGTTCAACTTTAAAAAAAACACCCAATATAATTCCTACTTTGAGACGCTTGATACGGTCCCCCCGGTCTTATTTTTCATGATCTGAAAAGCAAAAGTGATCCTTGATCAGCACTTATTTGGATACCTTGTAAATATGGGCCCAGATGTACAAAGCATATAAAGAGGACGGGTGAAGTGATGTTGAATAACCCAGTTACCAGTATTTCCCTGGGTTAATTATGTCTAAGGCTAAAAAGGAAGCATGGAATTCCTGATTGACCGTACTGCTATGGCTATATACTGATGTAAGGCAGATTCCCTGGCTTAGGAACAAATATTGCACGTTCAAACCCCCACATGTGCAGATTTTCAACATATGAAGTGTAAAAAATATGGTTGCGTTTGTATGATCAAATCAAACGTCATTGGTCACGTACACATATTTAACAGATGTTATTGCGGGTGTAGCGAAATGCCTGTGTTTCTAGCTCCAACAGTGCAGTAATATCTAGCAATTCACAACAATACACACAAATCTAAGATAAGAAATATACAAATATTAGGACGAGCAACTAAAATACAGTAGAATAGAATACAGTATAATACATAGGAAATGAGTAAAGCAGTATTTAAACATTAAAGTGACTAGTGTTCCATTATTAAAGTGACCAGTGATTACATGTCTTTGTATACAGGGCAGCAGCCTCTAAGGTGCAGGGCTGAGCAACCGGGTGGTAACCGGCTAGTGATGACTATTTAACAGTCTAATGGCTTTCATGCACCTGTACTGACCTCGCCTTCTGGATGATAGCGGGGTGAACAGGCCGTGGCTCATGTGGTTGATGTCCTTGATGATCTTTTTGGCTTTCCTGTGACATTGGATGCTGTAGGTGTCCTGGAGGGCAGGCAGTGTGCCCCTGGTGATGCGTTGGGCAGACTGCACCACCCTCTGGAGAAACCTGTGGTTGCGGACAGTGCAGTTGCCGTACCAGGCGGTGATACAGCCCGACAGGATGGTCTCAATTGTGCATCTGTAAAGGTTTGTGAGGGTCTTTGGGGCCAAGCCGGATTTCGAGTTCTCTTCACGTTTCAATGGACGATTGGAGGCTCTATTTTCTCATTATAACGCGCCAACCAAACAGAGATTTATGGATATAATACATTACTTTTTCTAACAAAAGAACCATGGATTGTCTTCGTTGGACACTTGGGAAGCCCTCAGCAGAAGTTCTTCAAAAGGTAATTGAA
Source organism: Hucho hucho (assembly GCA_003317085.1). Classification (NCBI taxonomy): domain Eukaryota; kingdom Metazoa; phylum Chordata; class Actinopteri; order Salmoniformes; family Salmonidae; genus Hucho; species Hucho hucho. The sequence goes on along the minus strand of QNTS01000442.1, from coordinate 275,769 downwards.
TTGTTTTCGCTGTGAAATGTGTTATGTGTGAACCGTGAAGGCTTATGAATTTATGGTAATGGAAAAAATATGTGGGGTGCTATCCTCAGACAATCAAATGTGGTGCTTTCGCCGTAAAGCTTTTTTGAAATCTGACAATGCTGTGATATTGCCAAGAAGCAGAGCTTTTGATGACTATGCAACACTTGTATATTGATGCATGTTTAATAATTCAACTTTTGGATTTTGAATTTGGCGCCTTGCATTTCACCTGGTAGTGTCGGGAGTGGGGCGCAAGCCCCTTCGCTCCCTAAGAAGTTAAGGGCAGAGAAAGCTTGTTGGACACTAAGAAAGCTTTGTTGTATGTAGAGTGTTTAACAACGAATCTTGGGAGGGGCTAGCAAAGTATAAGACTGTATCATCTGCAAATAAATGGATGAGAGAGCTTCGTACTGCCTGAGCTATGTTGTTGATGTAAATTGAGAAGAGTGTTGGGCCTAGGATCGAGCCTTGGGGTACTCTCTTGGTGTCAAGCAGTGGCTGAAACAGAAGATGTTCTGACTTTATACACTGCAATCTTTGAGAGAGGGATGCACAATATATTGGTGAGCATATCGGAATCGGCCGATATTAGTTAAAAATGCCAGCATCGGCCCGATATCTAGTTTAACGGCGGTGTGCAAGACCGATGTCAAAGCTGACGTGCATACGTATTAAACGTAAGTAGATGACGTAATGACGCCACGAAAAATACAGCGCTACACAGAACATAAGCAGAAAAATACTAAGTGCACACTTCCAACAACTAAATAAGTTCAAGTTGAGCAGTCATTTGAAAGAGTAAGAACATTTCAGCGAGACAACACAAAGGCAAAATCCATATCGCCAAGATAATGGGATTCATTACGCTAAATGCTATGGGCGTCACGACTGACATTTGTACCAGCGATGTTAGCCCCATGAGCATGCTGAGTCTGACAGCACAGTGGGTCGACAAGGATTTCGTACTGAGGAAAGCCGTATTGCATGCTCAAGAATGTGCTGGTTCTCATACCGCTGCTGCCATTTCAATGGCATTTGAGAACATGTTTGACACTTGGAAACATGAACACACTCCTAGCTCCGTTTGAACAGCTGACTGGAGAAATAAGCTAATCTACTGCGTCTGCAGCAGACGTGAGACCCTCTGTCATTGCATTGAAACGCCTGCTCAACAAAACGGCCGACACACCGCGGGGTTAAAACTTGCAAAAGTACTCTACTCGAGGCTGTGAACAAGCAATTTGGTGGTATTCTCTCTAAGCCTCTTTACTGTGTCGCCACCATGCTCGATGCTAGGTACAAGGGTCGCTACTTCGATGCAGACAAGAAACAGGGTTTACGTGAAATGTTACATACACAGCTGGAAAAGATGGAAACGGACAAAGTAACAGTGCGCACCGAGGAAGAGAGGCCACGCATAGACAGAGCTGAAACTTCACTGTTTGTCATGTATGATGAAATCCTGGTAGAGAATGAAACGACTGAACAAATGAACAACGAAACAGCACAGCAAGTAAGTGAAATAGGTTTTGATTATGTTTTACTGGTAATGGGAACATATGTAAATGCCAACAGAATAACTTTTTGGTCAGTGTGTTGTGTGTAACCTTTGTTTAACTAGGCAAGTCAGTCAAGAACAAATTCTTATTTGAATGACGGCCTACCCCGCCGCCATATGAGACTCCCAATCACGGCCGGATGTGATACAGCCTGGATTCAAACCAGGGACTGTAGTGACGCCTCTTGCACTGAGATACAGTGCCTTAGACCGCTGCGTCTATGTGTGTGTGTGTGTGTGTGTGTGTGTTAACTATTTAACTGTACTAGAATGCTTAAAATGCCGCATTGTTTTTTATTATCGGTTATCGGTATCGGGTTTTTTGGGGGGCAAGGAAGATATCGGTATCCAAAATGTCATAACGGTGCAAAACCCAGGCCAAAGACCCCTCAGAGAGTTTCTTAATGTTCTCTGAACAATTTGAGAATATTACTTTAAATAGAACCATGGAGAACACTGTTAGAAACATTATGCTGAAGAACGGAAATTCCCACCTAAAGAAACATATTATTCTCAGAACTTTATGTGCTAGCTGGGTATCCTGCAGAATGTTGTGGGAAGGTTGTATGCAAAATAACTATAGGCCAACCAAGCTCTCACCAAGCTCTAAGAAACATATGGTTCTGAGAACGTTATGTGCCTGCTGGGACTGCTCTAAGGCTGTAATTGAATTTGGGGCTTCTGAGGTAGACAGAGAGAGACTAATTTGTCTCCAGAACTCCAGATCGGTTGGCCCCAGCTGTGCACAGCTCAGCCCGGCTCGGCAGATATTGACGTGACAGCAGTGCTCTCCCATTTTAAACAGGAGATTGTTACAGTACATAAGCCTCCAAGAGGAACTAATCACATAAAACCATGAATGGTAAAACACAACATTTTAATTTGGCCCGAGGCGCCAACACTTCTGCCAAGTTCGCATGTTCTTGCAGGTTCCCTGAGTTTCGGTTCTTTTGCATTTTTTTCTCGTTTCTGTAGGTATGATGGGGCTCTATTGAGCAATGGACTGCCCAGCTAACACATTTGGTGCCTTATACGTTGTGGGTATGTACCATTTTGGTTTCCCATTGGTTCTGGGAACGAAGCCATAAGTTTCCTGACCGGTAAAACTGTTTGTATTTTTTACATTCTGAGAACGGACGTGAAAATTTAACTTGTTCTGGGAACATCCATTTTTAGGTTGAAGGGAGGTTCTGAAAGTTTTACTATGGCTCCCTGAAAGTTTTCCTGGTAGGTTTTGTTAACGTTCTGAAAATGTAAATTTGGAGGTTTTTGAATTAATTCCTTAAAGCTTTCACTGAATGTTTCAATAAGATTTAATAACACTGCTAGCGCAACCGTTTTGAACTCCAAACACATATAAGACACGGAAATTCAGTTGCTTAGGCATTAATCATTCAAACACATTTCTTTTTTTATTCTGGCAAGGCATCAGTGAGATTCGACCCTATGGTTTCTGTATTTTATCCATGGAATTAGTCCAGTGTGCCACCAGGACGGAACTAGCATGCCATGTTTTTGTTGTTGTTGTATATTCAAACAGACCACATTTTAAAGGAAACAAGCACTCATTAAGATCAGGTGTGGCCAACTAGTAGAGGATAGAGAGATATATAAGATAGAGAGTTTTGTTGGCATTCTGAGAACAGAATGTATATGTTTTTAAATCTTAATGTTCTGAGAACATGACTTTCAATGGAACCATGAGGAAACCTGCAGAAAACAGTATGCTGAATTACTGAAATGCCCACAGAAGAATGCTGTTTCTTAACGTTCTCTGCAAATTCTAAGAACATGACTTTAAATTAGAACCATGAGAAATCCTGCAGAAAATGTTGTGCTGAATCACTGAAATTTGAGAACATTCCCAATGTCAAACCAGTTGGAGAACGTTCCTAGAATATTACCAAAATTTAAATAAAATGTAACAGTTTTTTTACTTGTAGGAAACGTTCTGTTAATGTAATGAAATTCCAAGATATGTTTTTGTTTTTCTGTCAAGTTCCTTAAATGTGCTGAGAATGTTACAAAGCCAAGCAACTATTCTGCACCATTCTCAGAAAGTCTGAGAAGGTTGTATGCAAAATAACCATAGGACAACCACGCTCTCACCAAGCTCTAAGAAACATATGGTTCTAAGAACATTATGTGCTAGCTGGGTGGGCATCCCTACTGTGGGGGCTTTCTGTCCTTGTTTCTATTGGAAAGTGAGGCTCGGAAGTGCAATGCTGAATGAATCAAAGGCATGTCAATAAGGGACGAATGGGGGACATTCTCCTAATTGATATCGAAGGGTTTGACCTTGTAGATTTTGTCTTTCACAGAGCCAGCATGACTGGTTTGTTGTTGCGGGCACTGAGGTTTCTAGTCTGTCGCTACTGGGGAAAATGGTTGTTTTGGTTTGACGGTCACTGCCAACAATGTGGCTACCTCTGACAGCCTATTGGTGAAGCCTTTACAGGCAGAAGGCAATGTTCCCTCATCAATCAGCCTGCAGTTTATCTGGTGTTTGTCTCCGAACCCCCTGAAGACTGAATGTGGTTCCATTTGAATACTGCACTGGTCCTACTGCTGTGGTCCATGTTAAAGCTGCCCTGGTCCTACCGCTGCCCTGGTCCTACTGCTGCCCTGGTCCTACTGCTGCCCTAGTCCTACTGCTGCCCTGGTTCTGCTGCTGCACTGGTCCTACTTCTGCACTGGTCCTACTGCTGCACTGCCCTAGTCCTACTACTGCCCTAGTTCTACTGCTGCCCTGGTCCTACTGCTGCGCTGGTCCTACTGCTGCCCTGGTCCTACTGCTGCACTGGTCCTACTGCTGCCCTGGTCCTACTGCTGCCCTGGTCCTACTGCTGCACTGGTCCTACTGCTGCCCTGGTCCTACTGCTGCACTGGTCCTACTGCTGCAACTGAAGCAAAAACGTGTCTGATGCCGAGCAGAAATGACAGTAAGAAGCATTTTAGATCTGTGTTTACAAAATTCTGCCTTAACAAGACCCCTAAGTTTAACCTGCTACTTATCTAAGTAAGTGGCAGAATTAATAAGGTGACGGGGCATCATACTGCTTCCTGATTCAGAAGCTCTTTGTTATCTGTTTTTCGATTTCCTTGCGGTTTTTCTCTTCTGTTGTTGGCCCTTCTGCTTCCCTGTCTGCTCCTCCCCTCTTCTCCAAGCAGAGCAGGCAGGCCCGTTGCCGTAGCGACCACAGACTACACGCAGACACCGCTTGTAAACATGCTGCTCCAGAGCCAGTACTGTTCTTCCTTCAGACAAGCATGCATCAAAAACTTTGTTCATTTGCACAACGTCTCTCTTTCACATTTGCTTGTAAATGTCCAAACTCTCCAAAAAAATGACATTCGGTAGCTCTTACCTATGTATAACTTCATGAGCTAGATTGCCTGTCTTTGCAATTTGTTTATTTTCGTTTGCGCTTGTTAGCATGTTTAGCTAGCAAGCTCCTTGGAAATGTGCTATTACTTGTGCTAATTCTGTTAGCATTCTGGTAATAGAATCCCATTTGCACTGGTTCAATCATGAACACATGGTTCTAATCTGGTATGTGGAGAACCCTGAACACAATTCAATCAACTTGTCCCCGATACAAAGGTCAGAAGTGAAAAGTTAGTTGTATACTGGTCTTCCATACCCTTGTCCCTTACGTTTGTTTAAATTGAGTGTACTCCGTAGCGTGGCTATATTGACCTAACATCAGTGGAGCCTGTAAAAAAACAAACAGGAAATGATTTATTGTCAGTTGACATTAATCCCCATCCCTAGGAAGGACAGTGACCTCAGCCCAGCATCTGCTTTTTCCCAGATCAATTATGTTTGGACTGACTGACTGGGGATCAAGATCAGTGGTTCTCACTGGTTTTGCCTCAGAACCCAAATATGATATGCCAAGCAGAATATTCTGAGCGTAGCCCAATCCAGAAATCTGGCAGTGCCTTCTGATAAAATTCAATTTTCACAGAACCGCTTGATGCAATTTCGATGAGGCTCTCTTGTTTAGATATCGGTAAGTGGACTGGAGACGAGGCATAAAAAGGATAACGAATCCAATTGTTTGTGTCATCCGTTTTTGGAAAGTACCTGTGTAATTGCGCACCCAACTCACTCTGGTGCTTCTCTAAATCACATTTGACATTGTCTGTAAACTTGAGTTAATTTGCACACAAAAAATCATACAATGATGGAAAGACCTGTGTGTTGTCCTTGTTAATGCAGACAGAGAAGAGCTCTAACTGCTTAATCATAGCCTCAATTTTGTCCCGCACATTGAATATAGTTGAGGAGAGTCCCTGTAATCCTAGATTCAGATCATTCAGGTGAGAAAAAACATCACCCAAATAGGCCAGTCGTGTGAGAAACTCGTCATCATGCAAGCGGTCAGACAAGTTAAATTATGGTCAGTAAAGAAAACTTTAAGCTCTCAATAAAAAAAATTGTCAATACTTTGCCCCTTGATAACCAGCGCACTTCTGTATGTTGTAAAAGCGTTACATGGTCGCTGTCCATATCATTGCATAGTGCAGAAAATACACAAGAGTTCAGGGGCCTTGCTTAAGTTAACCATTTTCACTTTATTGTCCAAAACGTCTTTCAAGCTGTCAGGCATTCCCTTGGCAGCAAGAGCCTCTCGGTGGATGCTGCAGTGTACCCAAGTGGCGTCGGGAGCAACTACTTGCACGTGCGTTACCACTTTGCACCATCAGTACAGATACCAACATGAGCAGCAGCTACATTTGGCTACATACGGACCGTTAGTGGAATTCTCGCGGGAGAGTAACGGTTAATGTGATTGGATGTTAATTATTTGACTAGGCTACCTGTTTTTGACATTGTGTTGTTTTTTCGCTGAACACTAGATGGTTTAATTTTATTTTTGGCAGTGAAACAAGGCTACTCGGGCGAGGAAAAAAAAACTCACCCAAATGTATAGCCCCGTTGGAAAATATAAATGGGTTGTTTGAAAATGTGAAGAAAAAATAAACATTTTTATTTGGCGTACCCCCGACGGCATTGCGCGTACCGCTGGTTGGGAATACCTGATCTAGAGGAAACTCATCTCATTGGCTGGGGATCTAAAGGAAACTCCTCTCATTGCCTGGGGATCTAGAGGAAACACCTCTCATTGCCTGGGGATCTAGTGGAAACTCCTCTCATTGCCTGGTGATCTAGTGGAAACTCCTCTCATTGCCTGGTGATCTAGTGGAAACTCCTCTCATTGCCTGGGGATCTAGAGGAAACTTCTCTCATTGGCTGGGGATCTAGAGGAAACTCCTCTCATTGCCTGGGGATCTAGAGGAAAGTCCTCTCACCCAAACATTGACTCGGTACGGTTACCCCCCTTTTTTTTAGTTACTTTTTGATTACATTTTTAGAAAATATTTTCTTAACTCTATTTCTTGAACTGCATTGATTAAGGGCTTGTAAGTAAGCATTTCACAGTAAGATCTACACCTGTGTCACAAGACGTGTGTGTAGCTGGTGCGTGTGAGTCAGGCGCAGGAGAGCAGAGATAGTGAACGAAGGCACTTCACTCATCTGTGGCACAGTACAAACACTGAACGCAACAATTGCGGATGTGGGTAGGTTTCTGAGCTTCTTCGAGAAGAGGGCACAGGGGCGGAGCTTTGGTGGCGTACCCGAGTGCTGAGAGAGCACGGCTCCTATCCCAGCCTTGGACGCGTCCACCTCACTATGAATGCCAAAGAGGGATCCGGATGAGCCAGCATGGGAGCCGAGGTAAACAGAGCCCTCAGGTGACCAAAAGCCGTGTCCGCCTCAGCCGACCACTGCAACCGCACCGGTCCCCCCTTCAGCAGTGAGGTAATAGGAGCCGCTACCTGACCAAAACCCTCGATAAACCTCCGGTAGTAATTGGCAAACCCTAGAAACCGCTGCACCGTGGTGGGAGTCGGCCTATTACGGCTGAAATGCGGTCACTCTCCATCTCCACCCCTGAGGTAGAAATGCGATACCCTAGGAAGGAGACGGACTGTTTGTAGAACATGCATTTCTCCACCTTGACGTACAGGTCATGCTCCAACAATCGACCAAGAAACCTGCGCACCAGGGACACGTGCTCGGTGCGTGTAGTGAAGTATATCAGAATGTCATACACCACTACACCCTGCCCGTGCATATCCCTGAAATCTTGTCTACAAAGGCCTGGAAGACTGATGGAGCATTCATCAACCCGTACGGCATGACGAGGTACTCATAATGCCCTGAGGTAGTACTGAAAGCCGTCTTCCACACGTCTGCCTCCCGGATACGCACTGAGATCTAATTTGGTGAAGAAGTGCGCCCGTGCATTGACTCAATTGCACTGGCTATGAGAGGTAGCGGGTAACTGTACCTCACAGTAATCTGGTTGAGACCTCGATAGTCAATACATGGGCGCAGACCTCCCTCCTTCTTCTTCACAAAAAAGAAACTCGAGGAGGCAGGTGAAGTGGAGGACCGAATGTACACCTGACGCAGAGATTCGGAGACATATGTTTCCACGTGTATTCCCTCGCGCCTCCGCCTGCAACAGCGGATACACGTGACTCCTGGGAAGTGCGGCGTCTACCATGAGGTGCGGCGTCTACCATGAGGTAGACGCCCAACGGGGGGATTGTGCGATTAACTTTCCACTGTGGTAGCACAAACGGAACTTTCGCACAACTTTCCACCGTGGTAGCACCAACGGAAACCGCTAAACACCTCCCCGAGCACTCTCGCGACCACCCTGTGAGAGCCCTCCGTTGCCACGAAACAGTGGGTTCATGACAAGCTAACCAGGGTAGGCCTAGTACCACGGAAACGCAGGAGAGTCAATGAGAAAAAAGCTGATTCTCTCCTTGTGACCCCCCTGCGTCACCATGTCCAGTGTCCAGGGGAGTGGTGGCCTCCCTAATTAACCCTGACCCTAATGGGCGACTATCTAGGGCGTGAACAGGGAAGGGCATATTAACAGGAACAATGGGGGTCCCTAAACTAAGGGCTAATGATCTATCTATAAAATCCGCTGCTGCGCCTGAATCGATGATCGCCTTATGCTGGGAATGCGGGGAAAACTCAGGGAAAACAACATGCTAAAACATGTGTGCAACAGAGGGCTCTGGGTGAGCATGGTGCCCGCTCACCTGGGGTGAAGCGAGAGTACCCTGCCTGCTGCCTCGACTCCCAGATGAACCAACCCAACACCGACCGCCAGTGTGACCTCTGCGGCCACAGATGGTGCACGAACCGGAACCTCCTCCGGTCTCCCTGCACGCAGCACCTCCCAGCTCCATGGGCATCGGAGCGGTGGTGCTGGGGAGTGGAACCGACAGACCCTCATCTGAACGTCCGCGGGTAGCCAGCAGGTTATCCAACCGAATGTACAGATCCACCAGCTGGTCGAAGTTTAGGGTGGTGTCCCTGCAGGTCAACTCCAGACGGACGTCCTCGCGCAGACTGCAACGATAGTGGTTGATGAGGGCCCTGTCGTTCCATCCCGCGCCGGCAGCTAGGGTCCGAAAGTCCCAGGTGAACTCCTGAGCGCTCCTCGTCCCCTGCCTCAAATGGAAAAGGCATTCACCTGCCGCTCTACCCTCGGGTGGGTGGTCGAAGACCGCCCGAAAGCGGCGAGTGAACTCCTCGAAATTGTCCAACGCCGCATTACCCTCTCCCCACACGGCGTTGGCCCACTCCAAGGCTTTCCCCGGGAGGCATGAGACGAGGGCGGACACCTTCTCGTGGTCCGAAGGAGCCGGGTGGACAGTTGCCAGGTATAGCTCCAGCTGTAGCAGGAACCCCTGGCAGTGTGCAGCCCTCCCCTCGTACTATCGGGGAAGGGCGAGACGAATCCCACTGGGACCGGATGAGGGGGGGGGGGGGGGTAGTGGAGACCCGGGTCGAACTGGCGGAGGTGCTGGAGGAACGCTTCGTCTCTCCCAGTGATCTATGGTCTGAAGGACGCGGTCCATGACGGCGCCGAGATGGTGAAGCATCGCCGTGTGCTCCTGGACACGCTCCTCGACCCCTCTATCCGGGGTACCTGCTCCTGCTGACTCCATCGTGGGTGTATGATTCTGTCACAAGACGTGTGTGTAGCTGGTGCGTGTGAGTCAAGCGCAGGAGAGCAGAGATAGTGAACAAAGGCACTTTACTCATCTGTGGCATAGTACGAACACTGAACGCAACAATTGCGTCACAAAAACAAATGCCTACAGGCGAAAAGGTGCGGCAGCACAAAGTACAAAATACAGTCTGGCGCAACCAGCTGGAACATGCCACTGACATAAAACAATCACACACAGACATGGGGGAAACCAGAGGGTTAAATACATGACAAGTAATGAGGGAATGACAACCAGGTGTGTGGGGAAACAAGACAAAACAAATGGAAAATGAAAAGTAGATCGATAATGGCTTAGAAGACCGGTGACGTCGACCGCCGAACCCCAAAATACACTGCATGGCCAAAAGTATGGCTCGTCGAACATCTCATTTCAAAATCATGGGCATTAATATGGAGTTGGTCCCCCCTTTGCTGCTATAACAGCCACCACTCTTCTGGGAAGGCTTTTCACTAGATGTTGAAACATTGCTGCCGGGACTTGCTTCCATTCAGCCACAAGAGCATTCGTGAGGTCGGGCACTGATGTTGGGCGATTACTTATAATACAGTCATGAATATTTAATTTGACATATTTTTATACTAGCGTGCCAACTCTCTCTGTGTTTGACGGTCAATGGAGTCAAACAGGTACAGTGAACTTCCGTTGCCTGTGAGGAGTGCCCTGTAGAGTGATGGTGGATTTGTTGTGCTGAAGGTTAAGTAGTTTACACTAATCTACAGGAGGCACATTTATTGGTCTTCTCCAGGAACGGAGCATCTGTGGCTGTCATCATTTATTACCCAGAGGATTATGGGTAAAGGAAATGTTCCTCGGAGCGGCACCACCAGGCATGTCACTTCCCAGGGAAGAACTACCTCCTCACACCCCTGTTGACTTGTCCACTACACCTTGGCGAGGTCATACCTGCCCCAGCCCTATCCACAGATCTAGGATCAGATTACCCTACTCCCAATACTACCCGTAATCATTAGGAGGATGGGAAAAGATCTGACTCGGTATCAGTGGTTAGAGGCTACTTCTACCTACCCCGTCATAGCCCAGTCTCCATCCACCCTGTTGACGCCCACCACAGGCTCACGCTGTGGGACAGTGAAACATCTTAGGGCCATAGCACATGCCTCTGTGTCTGCAACCATTCTGTGTTCATGACTCTATTCCCCAGACAGAGGCTGCCTTCCACACTGCTAAGTCATTAGTGAGGTGTTGTCACTTGGCATGAGGCCAATAACTAAAGGTTAGAGCCTGTTTTACTGCACTTTCCTTCCCACACCAATATTGTTGTCCTATTGCCTGCATCACTGGGTATCAGTGCAAAGGGTTGAATAAAACATTCAAAGTATTACTCCACCACATGTTGCTGTTGCAGAACCCATCAACTGAGTTAGTGTTATCCCATAATTTCTCAACAATTTTGCAGTTTTCCCTATGATGATTGGCAGTTGGCATGATTAACATTATTGGGCTCTGTGGGTCTGCTGTGCTAGTCTGCATATTAATGATGAATAACACTTAATTTGTCTTCCACCAAATCTAATTAACAATGCTCTCTCTCTCTTCCCCTTTAGAGGTCTCGGCAACCTTGATTTAATGTTTTGACCAGGAGCCCAGAACACTTGGAGAACAAACAGATAAGCAAGAGTTTTTGCCCTGCCTGCTCTTGAGGAGGGGGGTAGATTGCTACAAACCCCTCAAAGGAACGTCCCAAATAAAAAATACTATATATATATAATTCTGTAGTATACTGTAGAATACTATTATACACACTGTAGTATCCCTCGATCATGTGTAGTACTTAGTATAGATTTTTGTAGTATACTGTAGAATACTTTAGTAAATACTATAGTATTATCCACACAAAAAAAACAATGTAGTAAATACTACAGAAATGTCCACAAAAATACTACAGTCCGCAAAAACACACAATTGTTTTACTACAGTATTTACACAATAATAAACTGTAAATACTACAGTATTCTACATTGGGCATTACATTAAAATCTACACTATAGTATTTTGATGCATATGTCTGACTATTGCTTGTCTATTAAGCTTCTAAATATAGTAGTCGTTCACCTTATCTTTGGGTTCAGTATTTTCAACAGCACGCATGTATAAACATAGATATGGGATGCCGCAGATAAGGGTGTCTGTTCCGATATTGCCAAACAGTTATTTTTACCTGCAGTGCCCCATATTTACAAGCACTTAATTAACATACTTTGGTGATTCATTTTACCCAAGCATGTCCCATTGGCTACATATCGTACAAGTGTTGTCACGATACCAGAATTTTGACTTTGATACCAATACCAGGTTTAGTATCATGATACTTGATACCATCACGATAAACGATAACACACACAAAAAGGCATATTAGCCAAAGTTCCAGAATGGCACTTGATCCAGAGAGAAACTCAGCTACTGCTCTGTTTTATCATTGGGCATCTTTTGAGTTCAATATCATTACATTTTAACAATTTAATGTCCGTTGTTTTAGAGACAGCCATGTATACATTAATGAATCAATTACATAATCAATTTGACTTTGAAATCTAACTACTAAACAACATAATGGTAATCATGTATTTGAATGGTAAATCTCTATTGATAAATCAAGGTCTATTCACAATACAGGTGAATAGGAGTGAAAGAGAAAAAGGGTGAAAGGGAATACCTATTCAGTTGCACAACTGAATGCATTCAACTGAAAATGTGTCTTCCACATTTAACCCAACCCCCTCTGAATCAGTGTGTGTCATGTATTGGGTTATTGAGCTTGTTTTAACTGATATCATGAGGCTACAGATGATCAACTCTCCCTTCCATTTAGGACTCATTTTATTGACAACTGCTATGAGAACATTCTATTTTATTGTACTGATCAACAGCATTTGCATAGAAGAAGCAATCTCTTGTTTTATAAAAGTGTGCGCTGTCTCTTTAAGAAATTAACAACGTCGTTCACGAGGAAGAATGTGGCTGTGGAATCTGACTTTGTGGCTATGGTCGAAATCTTGTGGAAACCAGACAGGAGGCGAGGGAGACTAAGAAGTGAATTAGTTTTTGGTGGCGAGGGAGACGAAGCACATTAATATTGTTTTTGGTGGCAATCAGCTTTGAAATTAGCATATTTTGTGGTTTGCATATTATCACAAACAAAGTACTAGGGTAGTGAATTCAGCTGTAAGCTAGCAGAGAAAGTTAGCCTACAATTAAAGCTGGAAGCTGCCGGTATCTTCTTGCATTGTAAAAGTGTTCTAGCCTGTACTGGACATTGTTTTGAGAACAGTAATTAACAGTTTCAACATTTCTACATGCCTTGTTGCATTATTCAACTGTGTTAACTTGAGTGGGGACTTGAGCCAGGCACTTTGTTCTTCATGCTATAAAGGGGCTGCGCCAGTGCGCCATTATATCACTATCGCTGATAGACAGACTTGATCCTCTCAATCACGTGAGACACATTTGACAGTAGTACCGACGGTAACACATTTGTTTTGTATCGAAAAGTACCGAAGTTTCGGCAATACCGTGAAAACATTATATTTGACTTATGCAGCCATTCAGATCTGATCTGAACCATAGAGGGAGTACCAGGCCAGCGTGCTCTGATGTTTCTGAACGCTACACCCAGGCTGTTCCTCAGGTTCTTAAACACTGCTAAATAATCTGAAATGTGTATGAATGTTTCATACTCACATCCCTCTCGCTTGTAAGAATTATACAGATTAGTTAACATTCGCGACTCCGGAGGGAGCGTCATGGTTAGCGGAGAGTTCAATGAGCCTGGCCTGTTATGTTTGGGTTGGATTTGGTGCCTAAGGTACAAAGGCACGGCTGGTTAGCTCTGGGTCTCATTGGGCTGTGATGGCTTTAGGAAGTCTCTTCATCTTTTAGTTACCTCGCATGAACATTCGAGTTGCTCCCTCAGTCAATTTATAGCTCATGCTCTGTTTGCAATTGTTTTTTAAACTGTCATTTTCACAGCTTTAGTCATGCTGTATTTGTGGGCACATATAAAAAAAAATACAAATAAATGTGTCACATGCGCCGAAAACAACAGAATGAAATGCTTACTTACAAGCCCTTAACCAACCAGTTCAAGAAATAGAGTTAAGAAAATAGTTACTAAATAAACTAAAATAAAAAATACAATAAAAAGTAACACAATAAAATGACAATAAAGAGGCTATAAACAGGGGGAACCGGTACCGGGTCAATGTGAGGGGGTACAGGTTAGTCCAGGTAATTTGTACATAAAGTGACAATGCATAGATAATAAACACTGAGAAGCAACAGTGTAAATAGTCCAGGTGGCCATTTTATTAATTGTTCAGCAGTCTTATGGCTTAGGGGTAGTAGAAGCTGTTAAGGAGCCTTTTGGACCTAGACTTAGCACTCCGGTACCGCTTGCCATGCGGTAGTAGAGAGAACAGTCTATGACTTGGAGTCTTTGATAATTTTTTGGGCCATCCTCTGACACCGCCTAGTATAGAGGTCCTGGATGGCGGGAAGCTTGGCCCCAGTGATGTACTGGGCCGTACGCACTACCCTCTGTAGCGCCTTACGGTCGGATGCCGAGCAGGTGCCATACCAGGCAGTGATGCGACCAGTCAGGATGCTTTCGATGGTGCAGCTGTGGAACTTTTTGAGGATCTGAGGACCCATGCCAAATCTTTTCAGTCTCCTGAGGGGGAAAAGGTGTTGTCGTGCCCTCTTCCCAACTGTCATGGTGTGTTTGGACCATGATAGTTTGTTGGTGATGTGGACACCAAGGAACTTAACTCTCGACCTGCTCCACTATAGCCCCTTAAAATTTTATTGACCATCCTTATTCCGTAGTCCACGATCAGCTCCTTTGTCTTGCTCACATTGAGGGAGAGGTTGTTATTGGCACACTGATGGGCTGGCTCAGCATATGCCAACTCTGATTTCGCTATCGCTTGGTATTCTGCAATGACTGGTCTGATATTATCTTTAGTGGGCCTGTTCCAAAATATTAGCATTCAACTCCAGCTCCCAGGAACTAACGGAGTGTTCTGTAATGAAGGTCAAATGAGATTGGACCAAATCTAATTTTATTTGTCACATTCTCCGAATACCACAGGTGTAGACCTTACAGTGAAATGCTTACTTACAAGCCCTTAACCAACAATGCCGTTTTAAGAAAAATAAGTGTTAAGTAAAAAATCTATAAATAACACTAACGAGGCTATATACAGGGGGGTACCGGTACAGAGACAATGTGTGGGGGCACATGTTAGTTGAGGTAATTGAGGTAATATGTACATGTAGGTAGAGTTATTAAAGTGACTATGCATAGATAATAACAGAGAGTAGCAGCAGAGTTAAAGAGGGGTGGTTGGGGACATTGCAAATAGTCTGGGTAGCCATTTGATTAGATGTTCAGGAGTCTTATGGCTTGGGGGTAGAAGCTGTTAAGAAGCCTTTTGGATCAAGAGTTGGCGCTCCGGTACCACTTGCCGTGCGGTAGCAGAGAGAACAGTCTATGACAAGGGTGGCTGGAGTCTTTGTCAATTTCTAGGGCCTTCCACTGACACCGCCTGGTATAGAGGTCCTGGATGGCAGGAAGCTTGGCCCCAGTGATGTACTGGGCCGCAAGCACTACCCTCTGTAGCGCCTTTTGGTCAGATGCAGAGCATACCAGGCGGTGATGTAACCGGTCAGGGTGCTCGGTGCTCTCGATGGTGCAGCTATGGAACTTTTTGAGGATCTGGGGACCCATGCCAAATCTTTTCAGTCTCCTGAGGGGGAAAAGGTGTTGTCGTGCCCTCTTCAGTTTGTTGGTGATGTGGACACCAAGGAACTTGAAGCTCTCATCCTGCTCCACTACAGCCCATCGATGAGAATGGGGGCGTGCTCGGTCCTTCTTTTCCTGTAGTCCACAATCATCTCCTTTGTCTTGATCACGTTAAGGGAGTTTTTGTTATCCTGGCACCACACAGCCAGGTCTCTGACCTCCTCCCTATAGGCTGTCTCATCGTTGTCGGTGATCAGGCTTACCGCTATTGTGTCGTCGGCAAACTTAATGATGGTGTTGGAGTCGTACCTGGCCATGTAGTCATGTGTGAACAGGGAGTACAGAAGGGGACTGATTACGTACCCCTGAGGGGCCCCCGTGACCAGCAACAATATATGATATCAAATGGCAGAGTTAACTTTTTGTTGTGTATTTGTATGCAGATCTGGATTGTGCACAACATTTTAAACATAGCATTCACCTTAAAGATGTTGAGAGCCTTGAGCAGTTCATTAATCTGTCAATTAGCTTATTGATTGCCTTGGCTCTCGAGTACTGTACTGTGGTGTGTTTAAAACTATTCATAAAGTGTCTTAGAGTATGAGTGCTGATCTAAGATCAGTTTTGATCATAATGAATAATATCATATAGACAGGGGGAACCTGATCCTAGATCAGCACTCCTACTTTGAGGCGCTTTATGAATAGCCTAGGTCAGAGTCTGCTATTTCTCTTGGTGGCTTGTCCCATGCATGAATCAAACAGGTCCGTGTGGGAGCTGAGGTGGAGCCGATTTATGACGGTGTCCAATTACAACACCTCGCTGCACCGCCATTACAACAGACCTTTTACAGCAGGGGTCTTAAACCTTTTCTTGCCTAGAGACCCCATGCCCAGGCAAATCGGCAACCCAGGGACCCCCTTTATATGTAAGCAAAAGGTTGAATACCCCTGTTTTACAGCATTGAATCTACCCATAAAGTAGTTTAAAGTGTGGAACAAGAATGGCACCTGATGAAGATATTCAGAAAAACATTTTCCATGGCGCATCACGTTCGCTGATCGACCATTTTAATGGAATGTGATTAGCTTGTTCTGCTGGATGGCTAACAGCAGTGAAACCAAATATCCTGTCTGTCGTTGTAACTTCAAAGAGAAGAGTAAGAGAACGGTGATAAGATCATCACCCCTACAGTGGTGCTGTTGTCTCTATCTGAATAGTTAGGATGGATTAGACCATTTGACATCTATGTCACTGCCATTCTCTGTTTTATTGTCATGTCGCTTTCTACACATATCTGGAGTGGAAGAATAGACAAGTCTCAGTTGCTGCTGAAGCAAAGCATCCTACACAGAGTGACTGGCTTTGGGAATATTTGTGTTTGGCAGTTTAAGTAAAGCAGCATGGTGCAGGATTTTCAAGTGTACTGAAAAGGATTAAGGGATGAGAGGGGAAAAGAGGGCCAGCCTTTCGCTAATTCCAAACTTCCTTAGAAACCCCCTGCTCCTCAGTTTATTTCTATGATCCTCTAAGCCTGCCATGAAAGAGAGGTCTCCAGCTGTTGAATATACACAATATCATGATTAAGTAGAGCAAATTATTGCAAAATAATGTGCCCCAATCGTTTGGTTTGCCCCAATGTTGTAACCTATGCCGCCTGAGCTTCCCCTGTGTTCTGTTGATGTGTTCTGCAAAGAGGGGGCATAGCAAGGCTGGATAATCAATTTGGTGATTTTCAGCATTAAGATGAACAGTAGGAGGCGCAGGGCACAGAGGGATGCACTGTTTTTCACACAGCAGAGTAATGGTCACAACAGAACACAATTATACTTGCAAAATCACTAAGTTTCCAGCTGTCTTCACCAAGAGCATTCAAGTCAGTACCAGGGAGGCTGTTTGAGTCTGGGAGAGAGGGGGCCAGTCAGGGGATGGTGTGTGCAGGAGGTGGAGGCTATCTCTTTATCCCCAGCTTCCTCTGAATCCAGAGGACATTCATGTCATGGCTGTCCTTTCCAGCCCCGTGGTTTGGTTGCTGTGCCATAATGACTTTGACAGCTGTGGCCGAATTGCCACTTTTGTTAAATGTTCATGTCGCTGTGATTTAATCCGCGGCTTGGGGTTTGGGCTTGGAGCAGAATGTGGAAAGAGCAGGGATATTATCTCTGATCCTACTTTATGTAAAATACCCTTTTGTCACTAAATAACAGACAGTTTTACTGTCTCCCTTGATGTCAATGAAGCTCTTACTTTGTGCCCACACCCCTTGACTGTTCCCTTATTTTGGATAGAAGTAAAGCCTTGATTGTTCCCTTATTTTGGATGGAAGTAAAGCCTTGACTGTTTCCTTATTTTGGATAGAAGTAAAGCCTTGACTGTTTCCTTATTTTGGATAGAAGTAAAGCCTTGACTGTTCCCTTATTTTGCATAGAAGTAAAGCCTTGGCTGTTCCCTTATTTTGGAT
>QNTS01000442.1:236359-256071 GCA_003317085.1 Hucho hucho | reverse complement strand
GGGGGGGGGGGTGAAGATTATCCTAGCCAAAGGGGCGGGACTGTTACTATAAACACTGGCATAACTGCTACATTCTGCTCCGGGAAAACCATTCAAAAGAATCCAGCTTGGCTTCAACTCCCCTGCCTGCCTGCCTGCTATGCTTCTGTCTTCTTAGGGGTTTTCCAACAGGACGTGGCTTGAACTGCAGTCCCTGCCATCCCTTTGTGCCTCTAAATGTGACCCACCGCCTCGATTCAGTCTTATGTAGCAAAATGTGAAATTGTGTTTTTTTACATTGGATAAAAGTAGAGACTCAGAGCTAGAAAATTGTATATTATACACTGCAGTTGAAGAACAATGGGAAAGTAATTCTGCTTTGAAAGTTAACTTTGTAACCCCACTTTTGAGAAAATGGCCCTTAAATGTTTTGGTACACCTACTGGAGAGCTCTATTCAGCTGGAGAGCTCTATTGTTCACACCATCTTAAGCCTCTTTAAGGATTCACGTGAGGCCATGTGCTAAACAGAGTGAGTAAGGTAGTGTAGTAAACAACCAAAGATAGTAGCCTACAATAAGGACAAACTCCAGGTAAAAATACACATATCCTAATCTGACTTTGAAAGTGTCCAAATATTTTATAAATATTTTATCATTATTAGATGTTCACCCAGACACTTGTCTAAATTGATGGGTCATGTGAAATGAATGCTTTAACCACCCCCCAGCCACATCTAGCTAAGTGGATGGGTCACTATTGTCTAAACATGTACACATGTTCATGAAATACAATAGATGACTGTAATCACCCCCAGACACACCTGGCTAACTTGATGGGCCATGTTATCATTCTCTTGCGAAGTGGAAGAGTGTAGACCTGTAGCTAACTAGCTAAACAGTCTCAACTCATAGCTACAGTACAAATGGATTGTAATAGCTAGCCACATGAAATGCTGTAGTGTGAATCTGCAGGTAGCTAAAGCTAACCAACTAGGTTCAATGCTAGCTAGCTAACATTTGGCCCTAACTATCAATGCAAATGGATTCCTGAGATACAAATAATATTACTACACAGATCATACACGTAACGTTAGCTAGCGAGCCAACAAGCTAACATTTGTTAGCTAACAGTACGCTTTAACTTGCAATGAATATGACTTTGAAACTTATAATATCTGAAAATGTAGCTAGACTCTTACCCATATGCATGAATGCTTCATGGCAGCATGTCTTTTTGGTACATTTTTTATTTAACCAGGTAAGTTGACTGAGAACCCATTCTCATTTACAGCAACAACCTGGGGAATGGTTACAGGGGAGAGGAATGAGCCAATTAGAAGCTGGGGATGATTAGGTGGCCATGGTGGTATGAGGGCCAGATTGGGAATTTAGATAGGACACTGGGGTTAACACCCCTACTCTTACGATAAGTGCCATGGGATCTATAGCGACAACAGAGAGTTAGGACACCCGTTTAATGTCCCATCAGCAAGTGGCATTGGAATATTTTTTTAGACCAGAGGAAAGAGTGCTTCCTCCTGGCCCTCCCATCCAGGACCAACCCTGCTTAGCTTCAGAGGCAAGCCAGCAGTGGTATGCAGGGTGCTGCTGGCGGTTTGTAGCTAGCTACAGCTTGTTTGACCCGTTGTTGTGTCAAGCACTCCGGCTCACACTGACCTTATGCAGAAAGTAGTCCATCACAACTTCATTCCAATGATCTTTGCATATAGCGCCTGCTAAATTCTGTTGCAAGGAACAACACTTTTGTAGATCTCCAAGGCTAACTTTATATCTTTCAATTTTTTTTGAAAAATAATAATCCAAAATAAAAAATCTTTTAAATGCCTCTCCTGTGACGTGCAACATACGCCTAGCTTCATGAAACGGGTCACAAATGAGTATTATAATTTTTTTTCCTAAAAGTCAGGGAAGCTATAAGGGGTTGCCTTGGTGTTGGCAGTGTATGTTCCCCTGGGATAGGAAAATAAGTAGTGGGTGAAATAAAGCCAGATGACCATCTCTGACGGAGACTTGAAAGAGTTGTTATGGAGGAATGGACTTCCTAGGTGAGCTGGGTTTCCACTAGATCAGCTTCGAAGAGCACTGTGCCATCGTCAGTCCCCATGGTGATACTGGGAACACAGAACAAAGTCACAGGGACAGTCCCGCCCCCCCTCTCTGTCTGCTCCTCTCAGTGTCCCACCTCTCTGGGCCTCCATAAGAGGAGAGGAGGGGGAGGTTTTGAGCAATCTTCTGGGAGTGAAGGGAGGGGAATGGTTTCTATGGAGCCACCCACTATCCATGCAGCCAGTCATACTACACTCAGTCACTACTGCAAATGTCTCTATTGTTTGTCTGTGGCATTCCTCTTGATCCACAAAGTCCTAGAGGGATTTTTTAAACCTTTATTTAACTAGGCAAGTCAGTTAAGAACAAATTCTTATTTTACAATGACGGCCAAACCTTCCCCTAACCCGGACGACACTGGGCCAATTGTGCGGCGCCCTATGGGACTCCTGATCACAGCCAGTTGGGATACAGCCCAGGATCAAACCAGGTTCTGTAGAGACGCCTCTAGCACTGAGATGCAGTGCCTTAGACCACTGCGCCACTCAGGAGACCCTAAGAAGTGATGAGATCTAGTCCTAAATGTACTCTCGTGATCGCTGATGCTTGATTAAACTTTAGACTTTGCTGAGGGGATTTTCGGTGAAATGTCATCAGAATGAGTCTTTAAAACCGAGGGACAATATCATCCATTGTCTAAATACACATTGCTCATTGAGTGATTGAGCTAGTGAATGCCAGCCAGCCCATCGTACAGTCAATAGGTAATTCACTACTGCACCAGGGATTTCTCTAACTTACCATGTATGTTTCTGTCTTTTACAGCAAAGAGCCTCAGGCAAGGTGTTGTTTGACCTGGTGTGTGCCCACCTAAACCTCGTTGAGGGAGAATACTTCAGCCTAGAATACCAAGACCACAAGATGATGGTGAGTGAAGAAATAGACACAGTCCTTAGGGATTGTTTCTGGACTGGGTGTTAGCTTGTATCTTCTTGATGTGTTCGTGTAGAAGCCTCAAATTCATCTCTCTATGCTGACTAAAGGGCATTTGCTTTCCTTATGTTCACAGGTTTGGTTAGACCTCCTAAAGCCTATTGTCAAGCAGCTGAGACGTAAGTACGCTGCCTTCATTATACACTTTTACATGGCTGGCAATGGACAGTTCATGCTTCATTTGCTTCAACTAACACTGGTGGTATGGTTGCTAACAGAAGAAAATGAATCAAGCCTTACATAGAAACATTAAATGTCTTTGAAAGGAGACAGCTAGGAGACTTAATTTAGTTGTGGCGTGAGGAAGTCTCAACACCCTGTCTCGTCCAAGCAAACTTAAAGTGATGCTCCAGGACTTTTTTAAAATAATTTCAGCCAGTAGTTTTGAAAGTGGTACCCGTTTCTTGTGTACTACTTGTCATCCAATTGTGTACTACTATCTACAACCGTCTAGGTAGGGTTCTTCAAAGAACCCCCTGTATATGATTCTACCTAGAACCCTATGACGGGTTCTGCCTAGAACCCTCTATGATGGGTTCTACCCAGAACCATTTTATCTTTGGCGGGTTCTTCTTAGAACCCCCTATGAAGGGTTCTACCAAGAACCATTTTATCTTGTTAACCTTTTAACATTTAATTATTTATGACAATACATCATAAGGCCTTTCATTGAGGGCCTAGTTATTCCCTAACACAGTGGAGTTAGGAATCTCCTGGTTTACAGGCCAGATTAGGCCTGCAAGTCACATTATACTGACTTGCAACGTGGTATAATTCCTATTGGAATCCAGCCAGAATTAGGATAGCCAACAGGTGGAATTGTTAATCACCCACAACATGCATTTAGATTGACTGCCAGGGTAGGGTAGGGTTGAATACTGAGACTACATCAGTCATCTAAACTGAAACAACCGTCTCAGTAACGGGTGGAATAAATCTAGATAATAATAGATTGGTTTAGTTTCGAAAACTGTATGTTGTTTATCTTTATGTAGCATAACATTTATCAACCAATCAATGTACATGCAAAAACATAGATATTACAGTAAAACAAACAATTCTTAAAAGCTTCCTGAAATAAAGCATGTTGGGAAATATGAAATCTTTCTTGACTTGCAAAGAATCACCAAAGAACCCTTTCTTCCAAAAAAGGTTCTTAGGATGTTAAAGGTTCTAGGTAGAACCCTTCGCCTTACAAAGAACCCTTGTCTTCCAAAAAGGGTTCTTCTGATCAAAACGGTTCTTGGTAGTACTCGATCCCTCCTCATAGAACCCTTTTGGGAAAAAAAATTCTAAGAGTGTACCATTCCCCATTCAAAGGCACCCTTTGAATGGCACACATACACAATCCATGTCTCAATTGTCTCAAGGCTTTAAAATCCTTCTTTAATCTACACTGATTTAAGTGGATTTAACAAATAACATCAATAGGGGATAATATCTTTCATGTCATGGAAAGAGCAGGTATCCTTAATATTTTGTACACTCAGTGTATATTTTTTTGCAATTCGTATGATATGTTACAAATCTAATTCGTACAATATGTTACGAATCTGTCGTGCTTAAGATCCTGGACGGCATCTTTATTCACACACAGAGACCATCTATCTTCCAGACT
This sequence comes from Hucho hucho, assembly GCA_003317085.1. Taxonomy (NCBI): domain Eukaryota; kingdom Metazoa; phylum Chordata; class Actinopteri; order Salmoniformes; family Salmonidae; genus Hucho; species Hucho hucho. Next base: position 251,413 of record QNTS01000442.1, on the reverse strand, counting down.
GAGGCTCCGCTGTTAAAACATGTACATCTCCAGTCATAAAGCTTATGGAAGACTGGCTTGCTCATCTACAAACAAGGGTTTGTGGTGCATAAGAGCAAGTACACTGCTTGTCATGATCTCATTGGTCAGTGAGACAAAAGCAAAGGAATCATAGAGATCCGGTTTTAATTCCTAATTCTATGATAGGAATCTCCAAATCTCCAGATAATGTGTTTTGAATGTGTTCTCTAATTCTATGATAGGAATCTCCAAATCTCCAGATAATGTGTTTAGAATGTGTTCTCTAATTCTATGATAGGAATCTCCAAATCTCCAGATAATGTGTTTAGAATGTGTTCTCTAATTCAAATTCAAATTCAAATTCAAGCTGCTTTATTGGCATGAAAAACATTGTGTCAATATTGCCAAAGCAACAATGTATACAATATACATTGTAATAAAATTATAATCTCTCTCTCTCTCTCTCTCTCTCTCCCTGTCTCTGTCTCTCTCTCCCTGTCTCTGTCTCTCTCTCTCTCTCTCCCTGTCTCTGTCTCTCTCTCTCCCTGTCTCTGTCTCTCTCTCAAATTCAAATTCAAATTCAAGCTGCTTTATTGGCATGAAAAACATTGTGTCAATATTGCCAAAGCAACAATGTATACAGTATACATTGTAATAAAATTAGAAACAATAACAAAAAATAATATAAAATGGTAGTAAATGATAATACAAAATTAAATACAAAAATAATAACAATAAAATGGTAATAGTCAGTAGTAGAAATGTAATAAATTGAAAAAATCTAAATATGGAAAATTAAACTATAACTAACTTATAACTAAATAACGGTAATCTACATCTGTACTACAACTACCATCATCATCACTACTACTACCATCATCATCATCATCATTAAACTGCTATCATTACCATTACCACCCATACCACTACTANGTAGCCATGTCTTTTTATGTCTGCCGGTTTCTATTGCCAATCGGTGGTCACTCAGCCTGTACTTGGTAAGGATCTGTCTCTGCTTCGTATCTCTGACAGAGTAGAGATAATCAGCCAATTCATATTTTCTGTTTAGGGTCAGATAGCAATTTAGTCGGCTTTGGGATTTTGTTTCGTTTTTCCAATGTTGTAAATATGAGTCTTTTGATTGGTTCATGATTTTGTTTATTGGAATTCTTTCTTTTGAAGCAGTGCTGGTGTCAGCTTGGTTGGTTAGGTCCAACACCAGCTGACTGAGAGGGCTCGTTTCTGGGCTCAGCTCTTGGGTTTGAAGTGCTTTAAATTGCAGACTAGAATTTGGACTTGAATTTAGATGTCGCCAAAATTTTAATGATCTTTTCTGTATTTTCATTACTACTGGAAAGCGGCCCAATTCTGCCCTACATGCATTAGTTGGTGTATTTCTCTGGACTTGTAGAATTTTCCGACAGAATTCTGCATGTAGGGCTTCAATTGGATGTTTGTCCCACCTTTTAAAGTCCAGTTTATTGAGTGGCCCCCAAACCTCACTTCCGTAAAGAGCTATTGGTAGAATTACACTGTCAAATATTTTGGTCCAAATTCGAATTGGGATGTTGATTTTGAATAATTTCATTTTTATTGCATATGAATATATATAATTCATATATAATTCTATGATAGGAATCTCCAGATAATGTGTTTAGAATGTGTTCTCTAATTCTATGATAGGAATCTCCAGATAGTGTGTTTAGAATGTGTTGTCTGTATCGTCGTGGCTGTGACTCCTCCTCTATAACCAAGCCGTTATCTCACACCCACAGGGCCCAAGCACACAGTCCTGAGATTTGTGGTGAAGTTCTTCCCCCCAGACCACGCCCAGCTACTGGAGGAATTGACCAGGTAAGACTGAACAGAGCCTAGGTTTAACCAGCAACATACCAACTGCCATTTCAGACAAACCCTCAGTCTACAAAAGCTCAGCTATAGAGTTTCCTCATCGGCAGGTGCTTAAAGTTCCAATGCAGCTGTTTTTATCTCACTATCAAATCATTTTCTGGGTAACAATGAAGTACCTTACTGTGGTTGTTTTCTATTAAAATGGTCAAAAAAAACAACAATATTAACTTCTTAGCAAAAAGCAATTTCTCAAGCAAGAATTTTGCTAGGACTGTCTGAAAGTGGTATGAGTGGGGAAGGGAAAACTGAAAACTAGCGTTATTGGCAGATAGGTTTGGAACTCTCTTTCTTATTGGTCTATTAACTAATTTACCACCCAGTGATGTCACCAGGCAGGCCAAAACTCCATCCCACCAAAACAGGCTGAACATTTCAGGCGGTCTTTACAAACAGCTCTAACACTGAAAGGGCCTTATCATCATGTTCACCATTTCACAGTATTATTCCAACCTCATAGTGTGGAAATATCCAGGTAACTGCCAAAATTAGGACACACCGAGATAAAGTGTCTTAATAGGGCGTTGGGCCTCCAGATCAGCTTTAATGCGCCTTAGCATAGATTCTACAGTGTCACCATTCTTCCACAAGAAATTCCATAATTTAGTGTTTTGTTGATGGTGGTGGAAAACACTGTCTCAGGCGCCTCTCCAGAATCTCCCATAAGTGTTCAATTAGGTTGAGATCTGGTGACTGACACACACACACACACAGACACACACACAGAGACACACACACACACACAGAGACACACACACACACACACACAGAGACACACACACACAGAGACACACACACACACACAGAGACACAGAGACAGACAGACAGACAGATACCCTTTAAACCCCCTATGCTCCTTTGAGACCCTTCTGTCAAGTCACTGAGATCTCTTCTTCTGGCCATGGTAGCCAAAATAATGAGCAACTGGGAATTTTTATACATGACCCTAAGCATGATGGGATAGTAATTGCTTAATTAACTCAGGAGCCACACCTGTGTGGAAGCACCTGCTTTCAATATACTTTGTATCCCTCATTTACTCAAGTGTTTCCTTTATTTTGTCAGTTATCTGTATATAAAACACAGAAAAATCTCAAATGTTATTGTCCTTTGTATTCAGCTGACAAGCTGTCGACACAGTCTTGTGCATAAACTGGTACAGTATATAAGGCTGACTGCTCAGCACACAGCAGGCTATCAGCACATATATTATCCAGTTTCCATTAGAGTAAGTCATTCTCAGGGCAGTTCTGTGTGCGGAAAGGACTGCGATGTCACAGAATGTGACTGCTAATGTAGAAGTGACCAATGTGTTCCAGCCTCCCACAGATTTTTATTTTCTTCCTCGGCCATTTCATTCATGTCGTCCATGTTTTACGCCTGCCATGTTTTTAATGTAGCACCTTGGTGTGATCCTGGTTGTTTACCATTGGTCTAATGTTTTTCTGATGTATATTTTCTGATAATATAAAAACCTCGACCCTAAAGAAGGGTGTAACAGTTGATATTGGATGGGTAAAGACACTCATCCTCAGTTATGATGATGTTGCTCTGTAATCCAATCGTCTTTGTTAAATGCTGCATTATTCTTTGCACAACCTGACCTCCAAGTGGTTCCTTTGTTGTTCCTCCCTCCTGTGTTGTCGCCTGACAGCTTTGGATGTTAACCACAGCCAGTCATCCTGTCGAACTCTGTTCTAGCCTTTCTCTTTGTCCCATCTTGTCCAGGTACCTCTTCGCCCTGCAGATCAAGCATGACCTTGCCTGTGGACGTCTGACCTGCAACGACAGTAGCGCAGCCCTGCTGGTCTCCCATATTATCCAGTGTACGTCTTTCTGTTACTTTCCCTGTGGCTTCACACATCCTATAGGATCACAGAGCCAATAGAGCATATACATCTGTAGGAAAACAGAACCTCCTTCAAACTGTGTCAAACAGGCTGTGGTGCAGCATCCCAAATTGAGAATTAGTGTATTGCCATGGATACCTTTTTTTTTTGTCTTCCTCTGAATTAATGAAATGTGGGAAGACACAGAGAGAGCTTTTTGAAAAGCCATCTGTTCCTCATCCTGGATTCTAACGCTAGAGGGAGCTGTCAAAGTGTAACCGAAGAGGGAAGAGGCATGGATGAGGATGGATTCTATTCCATTGAATCTATTCTAATCTATTCGGTTTAGGAATAAATGAAAATAATCTGCATTTTTATCAACCAGCAGTGGTGTAGATCATTTACACAATGTAATGCAATGTCCTAACTTGAACCCTTTGTTCTCCAGCTGAGATTGGGGACTTTGAGGAGAGCCAGAGTCGGCAGCACCTCCTCAACAACAGCTACATTCCAGACCAGGTGGCTCTGATGGACAAGATCATGGAGTTCCACTCCATGAATAAGTGAGTAGCTCCTCTATAACTGATGTGTCAGCTCTGGAAGCAGAGCTGTCAGGCATTATTCTGGTGGCCTCTGAACAGGACAAGGTAGATAAAGACCTCATACGTACACATCCCAAGGGAATGTTTTCTACCCAGGTAACAACATCAGGAAACTCCCCACTGACTGAACAGTGTTCTTTGTTTCAGTGTGTTAACTGACATGGTTTTCTTTATCATGTTAAGACTCGGCAAAGCCCCCTGGACTGGTTGAGTGGTTAGGGCCTGGAGGTGAATGTGTCAATGTCTGCTTTATCAGAAACACTATATGGGTCCCCGGAAAGGTCTGGGATCTACCTGGACCACAGCCTAATGAGCAACACACCAGATTTCAGCAGGGAAATGTATTTTCTTTGTTAAACCCTTGTCACTGAACAGGTTGGCACAAGGGAAAATGCAGCTTGGAATCATTCTTCTCCTTCTCCCAGTATTTTTTTCTATTATTCCTAATTTGCTAGTTCTGCTGTCCTTGGAGAACATATCCCACAATCCCCTTAGTGTCCTCCTCATTGATGCAGCAGGTCAGGATCACATGGCCAACCCTTCCCTCACCCCCAGTCCTCCACGCTACACTGGTGTCACCCCCAGTCCTCCACGGTACACTGGTGTCACCCCCAGTCCTCCACAGTACACTGGTGTCACCCCCAGTCCTTCACGGTACACTGGTGTCACAGCAGAGATGGGCGCTCACCAGGCAGCTGACCAGAGGAAAGGAGCTCTGTTAGATTTGACTGCCCTCCCTGTCCTTTTTCTGTATTTTTAGCTGATAACAGTAACCACAGTACTCCTGGCAGGGAGCCATGCTCAGAGTTACATCTAGAATGAACTACAGCCCACAGGAAACAGGACAACTTTTTCACAGATAAGAATTAGGGAAGTGAGTTACTATGCAGCTTCGTTTCTACCCAGACCTCGGTGGTGTCAGCTGACTGTGGGAACAGATTGACTTGTGGCTTGGTCTCTCACCTCATTTGCAGTATTTGAGTGGAAGATATTATTAAAATTTAAAGTAACATTTTTGGTTAAGAGCAGTCATGTTCAGAAGCCCAAAATGGAAGTCAAATGTAACTGTTTGTGGACCCCTGGAATTCTGACGCAACCCACCTCAACTCCACCTTGCCATGATTGTGAAACTTATGAGAGACTTGTGTCAGACTGTGTCCCAAAACCCTATTCCCTATTTAGTGCCAAGGGGCCTGGTCTAAAACAGTGCACTAAATGGGGAATAGGGAGCCATTTGGAACGGTATCCTTGGAGGCCTCTGAAACTTCTATTAAGACTTGACCCAGACTGCTCTCTGTGTGCTTGTAGGGCTCAGACGCCAGCAGAATCAGACTACCAGCTGCTGGAGGTGGCACGCAGACTAGAGCTGTATGGGGTTAGACTACACCCTGCCAAGGACCGCGAGGGCAGCAAACTGAGCCTGGCCGTGGCGCATACTGGTGTCCTGGTCTTTCAGGTACTACTTTACAGGTCAACACCGAGTAGAGCTGGACGGAGTAAGAGGATTTCTAGACCGCTGTTTTTCATTAGAAACCTACAGTATGTTTGATCATATGTTTGATGTTGGTGGTGTAATAGCACATTGGTAGTAAATGATTAACCAGCTTGGTTATGCCACAATGTAAGACCCTTGCAGCCGTTCCACTTTGAAGTGACATTTTGATGACAGGCTTTTGACATGTGACAGTTTCTCTGTTCACAGATCTATTGGGATTAAGAGCCAGCCTGTTATATCAGAGGAATGTGGAGCTGATGTTTGATGACAGGGTTAGGAAGATGAACAGGCAGATCTTTATTGCATGTCACACTCCATGTTAAACCTCTGTGTGTACCTTTTCATCCGCTGCAGGGACACACCAAGATCAATGCCTTCAACTGGTCCAAAGTGCGCAAATTAAGCTTCAAGAGAAAGCGATTTCTCATCAAGCTCAGACCAGACCTGAACGTATGTCATATGGCCATAGCCCTTAGCATGATCCACGATTCATATCCATGTAAATATCCCCAATGCCTAAAACCTTCAACCCTAAGTTTCCATTGATGTGTGTTACATCTATATATGTCCCCTCTGCAGCAGAGCTCATACCAGGACACTCTGGAGTTCCTGATGGGTAGCCGGGACTGCTGTAAAGTCTTCTGGAAGATCTGTGTGGAATACCACGCCTTCTTCCGCCTCTTTGAGGAGCCCAAAGCAAGGCCCAAGCCTGTCCTCTTCACCCGAGGCTCCTCCTTCAGGTTCAGGTAGACCAGCTGGCCCCTCGAAGGCACCTGGGGCCACACAATAATAAACCATCTCTGTCTCTCAGGACACAGGAGATGAAAAACCAGTCAGTGCCTCAGTTTGAATCTCATTTCCTATCTGTCACCTGGACAGAACGTCTCCAGCTCTACTCTAAGTTCACTGACCTCAATCATCTCCCTTGCTACTTCTCTCTCTCCACAGCGGTCGGACACAGAAGCAGGTGATTGATTATGTGAAGGACTCTGAGTTTAAGAAGATCCCGTTTGAAAGGTAAATACTTAATGGTGGTGTTTTCTTTTTAGATGTACAGTACCAGTCAAAAGTTTGGACACACCTACTCATTCAAGGGTTTTTCTTTATTTTTAATAATTTCTACATTGTAGAATAATAGTGAAGACATCAAAACTATGAAATAACACAGATGGAATCATGTAGTAACCAACAAAGTGTTAAACAAAATACATTCCAGGTGACTACCTCATGAAACTTGTTGAGAGAATACCAAGAGTGTGCAAAGCTGTCATCAAGGCAAAGGGTGGCTACTTTAAGGAATCTAAAATATATTTTGAATTGTTTATGTGTTATTTCATAGTTTTGATGTCTTCACTATTGTTTTACAAACATTAGAAAATAATTTTAAAAAAATAAAGAAAAACCCTGCAGTAAGTAGGTGTGTCCAAACTTTTGACTGGTACTGTACAAAGAGCGAGACTGTGTGAGGGTTGGCAGGTCTATAACATATCCACTTTCTGTCACCCTCTTCAGGAAACACAGTAGGGTCCAGCACAGCAGCAGCCGTCCATCTCCACTGTCTTCCCCTCACGCCCCTCAAGTGCCAAAAGAAGTCAGTGGCTCCTTCAGTGTTCCCACACACACGGTCCATTATAGGCTAACGTGCTGAACGCCACTTTGTGGAACTGTCACTCTCTATCTGATAGCCGACCCAGCATGTCTTCATCTAGAAACACTATGAATATGAAATATACTGCTTAGAATATAGAGTTAATAATTGAGTAGAAGGAATAACTAATCCATACAACACAATAACTCAATTTCCTTGTTTAACTGTTAAATATAACCTTTAGCCCTCTGTTCTGTTCTCCGTACTCCACAGAGTGTGAGCGGTGCTCCAGGAGACAGAGAGGAGGTGGACTCTCCGCCCCACTGTCACTGGAAGGAGTCTGTGAACGCTGAAGACCCGTCAGCTCTGCGGATCAGAGGCAGCCCTTCCATCCAGAGGAACGTGGGACACGGCGAGGACAGGCCAGGCCCCGGGGCAGAACCAGGCCCAGCCAGGCAGCCCCACCCAGACCATCTGAACACAGGTCCAGCCTCCCGGGGCGCTAAGGGCAGCAGCTCCTCCATCCCCTACATTGACTGCAGTGATATAGATAGTGAATACGACGTGGCCAAGGGCCGGGTTACCAGGTCTCACCCTACTGACAGCTATGGGGAGGAGGCAGCGAGCCCCCACCGTGGCAGTATAAACGAGCGGGAACTGGCTCTGGGTAGGATGAGGTACAGAGAGTCCCCTTCCTCCCCTAAATTCCCCCTCAATATGAGCTGTGAGTTAGATGAGTCGGCCAACCTGTCGTTCTTCGGCGGTGGTCCGCCCTGTGGCCCTCTCCAAAGCACTATGATGGAGGAGTTGGGGGGTGGTGGAATTGGGGACCAGCGTAGCAGCAGCCCCCTGACGGTCCGCCTGTTAGGCTCTAAGAGTACCACCTCCAGCCCCGTCATGAGCACCTTCCACCGGACCGGCTCACTCAGCCATGCTGAGCAAAACGGCCACGGCTCCAGGCCCCCGCGCTGGGACGACCAGGGTCACGGGGGGTTTAACACCCAGACAGGCCATGGGGGGCTCCGAGACCAAGGTCAGGCCCCATCCCACTACGGCAGCTATTCACCCATCATGGCCCACTCGCCACACTTACAAAAGCTCCACAACATGCGTAACCGTTCCGACACAGACCCCTTCGTCCTGAGCCGGCAGCAGGCCACCTCCACACCCTCCCACGAGCCCCGGCCTGTCACCTCCCGTATGGCTGCTCTGGAGCGCCGCATGAAGGCCAATGGCTTGTCTGCCCCCGGCCAGCCCAAGCCCAGCCCCTTACAGAAGCTGTACAGCCAAGGTGGCATAGACCACATAGCTGTTCAGATGATTGACGGCTCCACCAGCAGTGGCACAGAGTCCAGTGACTCGGAGACCGAGACCACCACGGGCAGCTCCAGCAGCCACCCGCTGACCTACGGTAACCCCATGGCCGTGGGGGTAAACTACCCCTCCCCCATGCCCAGGAACAAGTACTCCTTTGGGAGCCTCCAGCTGGATGAGGAGATGGAGGAGGATGGCTGCCTTAACTTTAGTGACGAGGACGGGGCACAGGTGTTCAGCTGTTAGGCAAGCCCAGAGGAAGGAAGTCCAGAGACCTGCTCCATAGGCAGGGTGGCATTGGCTCTGAGAGGAGAGGGGATGCGATTGCTCTGGTGGTTAGCATGGGAGATGGTGATAGGTATGCCAGTCTGTGTGAAGGGACAGATGTTACTCAGAAAGGGTTAAGTCGGGGCACTACTAACTCTTCTGTCTCTGTGCTGCCAACGTGGCACTAACTGAGTATACAGTATAGTCTGCTCAGACATGAGCCAGCCTAACACTCTGTTTCCCATTGGGTTGCTCTGCCCTTTAACTGAGAGAGAGAGAGAGGGGGGGGGGATGAACGCTCTCTGTCCTGTTCTCTTCTACCCTCAGGTGGTTAACCTTTCCTGTCTGTTCTGACTGTATTGGTGTCTATACACACACACACCAGGTGGTTCTCAGTTAGAGACATCATCGTTTTCTAGTGCCAAGTCTTTTGAAAGACCATTGTGAGGGTTGTGTGCATCAATCCAGTGGAAACCCCCTGATGCTCTGTATCTAGCTGAACGTTTGGGATGAAGTCGAGGGAATATTGTTTCTGGAGATGCACATATACAGTACCAGTCAGAAGTTTGGACACACCTAATCATTCCAGGGTTTTTCTTTATTTTAACTTTTTCTACATTGTAAAATAATAGTGAAGACATCAAACTATGAAACAACACATGGAATCATGTAGTAACTCAAAAAGTGTTCAACAAATCAAAATATATTTTATGTTTGAGATTCTTCTAAGTAGCCACCCTTTGCCTTGATGACAACTTTGTACACTCTTGGCATTTTCTCAACCAGCTTCATGAGGTAGTCACCTGGAATGCTTTTCCAAAAGTCTTGAAGGAGTTCCCACATATGCTGAACACTTGTTGGCTGCTTTTCCTTCACTCTGCGGTCCAACTCATCCCAAACCATCTCAATTGGGTTGAAGTCGGGTGATTGTGGAGGCCAGGTCATCTGATGCAGCATTCCGCATTGACTGACGTTCATGTCTTAAAGTAATGATGGACTGTCGTTTCTCTTTGCTTTTTTGAGCTGTTCTTGCCATAATATGGACATGTTATTTTAACAAATAGGGCTATCTTCTGTATACCACCCCTACCTTGTCACAACACAACTGATTGGATCAAACGCATTACGATGGAAAGAAATTCCACAAATTAACTTTCAACAAGGCACACCTGTTAATTAAAATGCATTTCAGGTGACTACCTCATGAAGCTGGTTGAGAGAATGCCAAGAGTGTGGAAAGCTGTCATCAAGGCAAAGGGTGGCTACTTTGAAGAATCTCAAATATAAAATATTTAAATATAAAAACACTTGTTTGGTTACTACATGATTCCATATGTGTTATTTCATAGTTCTGATGTCTTCACTATTATTCTACAATGTAGAAAAAGTAAAAAATTAAGAAAAGCCCTTGAATGAGTAGGTGTGTCCAAACTTCTGACTGGTACTGTATGTTGTTCTGCGAGCGGACTGGACTTGCACACTCAACGTGGAATCTACAATTGATGCATTGTGTTGTTTATCGATTATTTATTGATTGTTTGAGAGTTCCAATGCTCTGTCAAATGGCGTCATGTGTCTTCATCGTCACTGTATAACATGTCCATTCTGTCAGTGGACAGTATGTTGTTGTTTGGCTAGCATGTCGATGGGGACGTTGGGCTACGTTTTATACACTACTGTATATGTGTTGCTTTTTTAATCCTTGTGATCATATTATAGACTCTTGTCATTGGTTCATGTTTTATCAGATCTACTAATAGAAGAGACACAGGCTGTTTTCTGTGATTTTCTATGTTGCTTGGCATTGGATATGTGATTCATTGTTAATATTTAGCGAGTTGCTTAGGAGAACACAAGAGTATTGAGTATACATGTTGCTTGTGCTGTACTGTACGTACGGTCTCTAATTAGTGTCCATAGTGATAGGCCTACAGTAGTGAGAGGCCTACAGTAGTGAGAGGAGTACAGTAGTGAGAGGACTACAGTAGTGAGAGATGTACAGTAGTGAGAGGACTACAGTAGTGAGAGGACTACAGTAGTGAGAGATGTACAGTAGTGAGAGGACTACAGTAGTGAGAGGAGTACAGTAGTGAGAGGACTACAGTAGTGAGAGATGTACAGTAGTGAGAGGAGTACAGTAGTGAGAGATGTACAGTAGTGAGAGGACTACGGTAGTGAGAGGACTACGGTAGTGAGAGGACTACAGTAGTGAGAGCAGTACAATAGGTCATGTCTTAGTTTGTTGGGTGCTGAGAAGACTTTCTCTTCGTCTACAGCACGTCCCAACCTCAACTGCTGATTTGAAAGTCAATGTTTACAGTAACCCTGTCTTCTGTACAAAGTGATCAACGGATTGACATTTAACTAACTATTGTTGACTGTTGACTGGTGTTTTTTAGGCATCACAGAGCCACGCTCATTTTTTCATAGACATAGCTTGTTTTGGGCAACATCAGTTTAATGAAGAAACTTTATCTTAAAGACTGTTGTAGCAACTTGACATACCAGCACATAACCATACCCAGCTAGTACTGTTGGACAGTACTAGTATAATATTGCTCTGATGAACACTGGGGGCATCTCTTCTTGTTCTTGTCTACCTAAACATCTCATTGTCTATTGTTCAGCCAACTCCAGGGGTGTACTACATATCTCACTGGTTTGCCCTTTTCTCCCTTACAGAATTACTCTGCACTTTTGTGTTTATTATGTTTTCTTGCTGTCCCTGATTGTCTTTCCTTTGCCTCGTTCTCCTCATTGTCATTTATTTGCTGTGTATTATTTTGATTAAGGATTTATTGACCTTATATCACAATGCTTTTTTTTTTTTGTAAAGAGTCCTTGTTCAATTGAAACAGTGTTCTGTTCTGCCAGCATGCAGCGCTTATAGGGTTAAGTCTCACCTTGTCTCTATTTCCCTGCTCTGGAAGCATGTTAACCTGTTCCTGTATTGTCCTGATGTTTTACTGTTCTGCCACAGACTGTGAAGAGAAAAGAAAGGGGTTCAACTGGGTCTCCTTCACTGCAGTGATCCCGCTAACTGTCAACAGAGGTTACAGAGGACTAGAATATAGGGCTGGAGAATTGAGAAATGACTTTGTTCAGGATGACAGGAACATAAAGGCAGGTTTCAGTATGTGCTGGTATGTTGTGGGTCTGAAAGACGGTAGCGTCTCAAAGCTCCAAGTCCTCAGCTCATGCGTCACTGCCATGGGCCTCTGGTAGTCTCTGCTCTCTGAGATGCTTTTAGTTGTATCCATGTGTATATATATTTGAGATACAGGGCATTCGGAAAGTATTCAGACCCCTTCACTTTTTCCACATTTTGTTACGTTACAGCCTTATTCAAAAATGTATGAAATTTCCCCCTCAATCTACACAATACCCCATAATGACATCACAATACCCCATAATGACATCACAATACCCCATAATCAAATCATCAAATCAAATTTATTTATAAAGCCCCCCTTACATCAGCTGATGTCACAGAGTGCTGTACAGAAACCCAGCCTAAAACCCCAAACAGCAAGCATGACATCACAATACCCCATAATGACATCACAATACCCTATAATGACATCACAATACCCCATAATGACATCACAAAAACAGTTGTTGTTTTTTTATGTTTGCAAATGTATTCAGATAAGTTGTCAGACCCTTTACGCCGTACTTTGTTGAAGAACCTTGATTACCTCTCAAGCTCTGTCAGGTTGGATAGGGAGCGTTGCTGCACAGCTATTTTCACGTCTCTCCAGAGATGTTTGATCTGGTTCAAGTCCAGACTCTGGCTGGGCCACTTAAGGACATTTGGAGACTTGTCCCGAAGCCACTCCTGCATTGTCTTGGCTGTGTACTTAGGGTCGTTGTCCTGTTGGAAGGTGAACCTTCGCCCCAGTCTGAGGTCCTGAGCGCTCAACATCCCCACAGCATGATGCTGCCTCCACCTTGGTCTGAGTCCTTTAGGTGCCTTTTGGCAAACTCCAAGCTGACTGTCATGTGCATTTTACTGAGGAGTGGCTTGTCTTGCCACTCTACCATAAAGGCTTGATTGGTGGAGTGCTGCAGAGATGGTTGTCCTGGATGTTTCTCTCATCTCCATCTTGGTCTCCTCCCTGAGCAAGGCCCTTCTCAGTTTGTCCGAGCGGCCAGCTCTAGGAAGAGTCTTGGTGGTTCCAAACATATTCCATTTAAGAATGATGGAGGCCACTGTGTTCTTGGGGGCCTTCAATGTTGTAGACATTAGCCTCAACACAATCCTGTCTCGGAGCTCTACAGACAATTCCTTCAACATCATGGCTTGGTTTTTGCTCTGACATTTACTGTCTACTGTGGGACCTTATATAGACAGGTGTGTGCCTTTCCAAATCATGTCCAGTCATTTGAATTTACCACAGGTGGACTCCAATCAAGTTGTAGAAACATCTCAAGGATGATCAATAGAAACAGGATGCTCCTGATCTAAATTTTGAGTCTCACAGCAAAGGGTCTGAATACTTATGTAAATAAGGTATTTCTGTTTTTTATTTTTAATACATTTGCAAACAAACCTGTTTTCACTTTGTCATTATGGGATATTGTGTGAAGATTCATGAGATGTTTTATTTATTTAATCCATTTTAGATTAAGGCTGTAACGTAACAAAATGTGGAAAAGGGAAGGCACCGTATAGTATTTATTATCTATTGTGTCGTTTTATGATGTTGTTTTTTATTTATTAACATGGTCCTAAAGTAATATAAACTGCAAATAATAACACAATTATTGAGTGTAACTCAATGTTGTTTTTACTCAATGAATTGCGGCCTTCCAGGTAGCGTGCGGGGACAGTATGAAGGTACTTTACTGTTGGTTACTGGATCACTGCAGGCAAAGAGCACCCTGTCAGACATACCAAGCACTGTCTTATGGCTCTGTGATGTTGGGCTGTTGTACACAACTGATATTTGTGGATTTTTATTGAATGCTAAATAATTGACTAAACCAAATTGTTTTAATCTTTATTTAACCAGGCAAGTCAGTTATGAACAAATTCTTATTTACAATGATGGCCTAGGAACAGTGGGTTAACTGCCTTGTTCAGGGGCAGAACGACAGATTTTTACCTTTCGGTTACTGGCCCAACGCTCTAACCACTAAGCTACCTGCCGCCCCTACACTGAGTATACCAAACATTAGGAACACCGTCCTAATATTGAGTTGTCCCCACCACCCGGTTGCCCTCAGAATAGACTCAATTTGTCGGGACAAGGTGTCAAAGGCGTTCCACAGGGATGCTGGTTCATGTTGACTCCAATGTTTCCCTCAGTTGTGTTTAATTGGCTGGATGTCCTTTGGGTGGTGGACCATTCTTTATGCACATGGGAAACTCATGAGCGTGAAAAACCCAACAGCATTGCAGTTCTTGACACAAACCGGTGCACCTGGCACCTACTACCATACCCTGTTCAAAGGCACTTAAATGTTTTGTCTTGTCCATTCTCCCTCTGAATGGAACACATTATCAATGGATGTCTCTATTGTCTGAAGGCTTAATAATCCTTCTTTAACCGGTCTCCTCCCCTTCATCTACACTGCTTGAAGTGGATTTAACAAATTACATCAATAAGGGATCATAGCTTTCAACCTAGATTGACCTGGTCAGAGCAGGTGTCCTTAATGTTTGGTACACTCAGTGTATGATAATACACTGTGAGCTAGTCTTAAACTCGTGTCTATAGTCCGAGCTTATGTGAGCTAGTCTTAACTGCTGGTGTCACCCTGTGGGCTGGGCTTGGTTCCATTGCATGTCCAAGAGGCTAACCCAGGGCTCAGGCGGTGGTGTCAATGCTTTGACTGTTGCACTATGTACTGTATGTACCCTCACTCTCTCACTGCTTTAACATTTCACCCGTTCAGACATCACTCACAGCAGACAAGACAGTGGCAGGCAGACATCACTCACAGCAGACATGACCGTGGCAGGCAGACATCACTCACAGCAGACAAGACCGGAGCAGGCAGACATCACTCACAGCAGACATGACCGTGGCAGGCAGACATCACTCA
>QNTS01000442.1:170575-183585 GCA_003317085.1 Hucho hucho | reverse complement strand
CCCCCCCCCCCCCCCTTTGGACATCGAGGGGTCCCCGGCGTACACAGTCCGCACCATTCTGGACTCTAGGCGCCGGGTGAGGGGCCTGCAGTACCTCGTGGACTGGGAGGGGTACGGTCCGGAGGAGAGGTGCTGGGTACCGGTGACGGATATCTTGGATCCGTCACTACTGGCGGAGTTTCACCGCCTTCACCCGGATCGCCCTGCGCCTCGCCCTCCGGGTCGTCCTCGAGGCCGCTGTCGTCATTGGTGCCCTTGTCCTGTTTTGAGCGCCTTGTTTATTTGTGCGCCTGCTGTGTGTTGGGCGTTTTATTCACACGCCGGATTAAAGAGGAACATTTTTCCCTACACCGTGCTCTCTGCGTCTGACTCCACACCCACCACTTTAGCTGTTCGTGACACGCGCCTTTTCCTCTATTGACATTCTCTGTGGACACTTCCTTATTCGTCTTCTTCTCTGCTCTAAAAGCATCTAAAAAGAATCAGAACACTTTCTCGAGACTGTTGACATCCAGAGGAAGCGATAGGTACTGCATTCATATGCCCTTATATGGGCATTTTCATAAGGGAGGGGTTCCAAATGAGGCAATCTGTCAAAACCACTTTTTCCAGGACAGAAATTCCTCGGGTTTTCGCTTGCCATATCCGTTCTGTTATATTCACAGACAAAATGTTAACACTTTTAGAAAATTCAGAGTGTTTCCTATCCAATGGTACTAAATATGTGCATATCCTATTTTCTGGGCCTGAATGGGAGGCATTTTACTTTGGGCACGCCAGGCTCTCCAAAACGGTCCCCTCGTGCGCTGCTCCCTAAGAAGTTAACTGCCTTGTTCAGGGGCAGAACAACCGATTTTTACCTTGTCAGCTCGGGTATTCGATCTAGCAGTCTTTCGGTTACTGGCCCAACGCTCTAACCACTAAGCTACCTGCCACCCCAGTGTGGTAGACAACAGGCTCTGTTCTGCTGTATGGCTCTGTCCTGCTGTATGGCTCTGTCCTGCTGTATGGCTCTGTCCTGCTGTATGGCTCTGTCTGCTGTATTGCTCTGTCCTGCTGTATTGCTCTGTACTGCTGTATGGCTCTGTCCTGCTGTATGGCTCTGTCCTGCTGTATTGCTCTGTCCTGCTGTATTGCTCTGTCCTGCTGTATGGCTCTGGCTGCTGTATTGCTCTGTCCTGCTGTATGGCTCTGTCCTGCTGTATGGCTCTGTCCTGCTGTATGGTGGCTGCTGTATGGCTCTGTCCTGCTGTATGGCTCTAAATAGGACACGATAACAGAAGAGAAGGGGAATCAGGGGTCTGTATTGATACCCTAGTATACAACCGGAACACTATTTACTATCTGTATTGATACCCTAGTATATAACTGGAACACTCTTTACTGTCTGTATTGATACCCTAGTTGCGAACTAGAACACTCTTTACTGTTTGTATTGATACCCTAGTATATAACTGGAACACTCTTTACTGTCTGTATTGATACCCTAGTATATAACTGGAACACTCTTTACTGTCTGTATTAATACCCTAGTATATAACTGGAACACTCTTTACTGTCTGTATTGATACCCTAGTATATAACTGGAACACTCTTTACTGTCTGTATTGATACCCTAGTATATAACTGGGACACTCTTTACTGTCTGTATTGATACCCTAGTGTGCAACTGGAACACTCTTTACTGTCTGTATTGATACCCTATTATATAACTGGAACACTCTTTACTGTCTGTATTGATACCCTAGTATGCAACTGGAACACTCTTTACTGTCTGTATTTATTTGCACTTTTAAATGTCAGAAAGGGGTTTCTCTTAATTTTCAGAAGTGATTTAACTAGACTGGAAACATTTAAAGCCCACATGAAACAGCTATGACCAAGGACGTGGGAGTTGTGACGTGGAAGCGTCAATTAAAGTGAGGAATACAACACACCCACAGGGCCATTAACAACGTCTGCTTGGTACGAGGCACGCTTCTTGGCATTTGTGGTTTTAATCCAAAACAGATCCACCACTCGAGGCCCTCGTGGTCAGAGAAGAGATGTTTTAGAGGTCCTTACTGGAGTACTGGATAATTCAGGCCATCAAACCCTGGAGTGAGGGGGATTGTTTTTAGCCAGGGCCTGTCAAATCTTGGTTTTTCCATTTGTCTGAATGAAGTAGCAATGTGGCCAACTCAAATGATCACATGGTCTGCTAGAAAAAATAGATTTGGAAAAGTGATTAACCATTGTGGATTCTTGCACTTTCCCATACATCTTTGTGAGAGCTAACCAAAATAGATTATTTGCACTCCCAGTGAGGACACTGTTTCCAGCAAAGAATCCCATCTGACACTCATAAGTAATCCAGACGTGCTGTTTCAGGTCGTCAGACTTGTGGCTTATTTAACCATTTCCTGCTGAAAGAAAACAAATGGAGAAGTACTGTCTCTTCAATGCTTCCCACTTCTTCACTCCAACAGGTTATTGGATTCTCTGATGTACGATATTTTAGCCCTTGGGCACAATAGACCATTGATTTCTCACTGGCTAAGCCTGGGATTCCATTTTTTGTGTACTGATTTCATGGTTCTTATGTAATTGTGACTGGTGAGATAGAAATAGCTCTCTGTTTGGACCAGAGGCGAGAGAACAGAGCAACTCTTTCCACTTGCTAGCTCTATGAGCAAAAAAAACACTAAACTTTACAGCCCATTGAATACGCCCCTGGCCCACTCTGCCCCAAAATCTATAGACCCTGCCCAAACAGGAAGTGTTCATGACTTCCTGTCTCCCATCTCCTTGTGGAAGTAGAGAGGCCTGAGGTCCTAGATAGAGGTGGTTTCCTGTAGCAGTAGTTGGACTGGCAGAGCAGACAGACAGACAAGCAGACAGACAGGCAGAGCCCAGGGTAGCCTTGCGCTGGGAAACCCGCCCACTGTGACTGTTCTCCCCGATAGAGCCTGACTGTTTTGGAAAACAGGGAAGGTTACCATAACAAAGTACCTGGGTTTTAAAGAGCCTGGCTAGATGGTGCTTTCCTGTTATCAAGTGCAGGGCTACTGCTCTGGGACCTGTATTGCCCTCGCCATAAACACTTCAACTGTTTTCACACAACTGGCTTCTCCAATGTTTAAAGTATTATCACAATAACTCTGAAATGTTGGTAAGGTACCAAAACATTAACACTAGTGTATGAAGAGTGAGGCAAGCGTTGGTCTAGTCGAGGCTTGTTGCTGAAGTGACGTTTGTTTTCTTGGAGTCTGGAATGCTCTCTGCTACTCTGACAGTTTGTTAGTTCATGCCTCCTGCAAGGCTGTAAACATTATGGTTTGAATACCACCTCCTTACATGATCAAACATCCCCCTCATTCACTCAAGTACTTTTGAAGACTTGCTAAAGTGTTCAACATTGACAGTGTTTCCCCTAGGATTTTTTACAGAAGCGGTGGCAGAGTTGGGTTAATGGGGTCTTTCTGCTGGGGGGGGTGGGATCGGGATCTTCCTGCGGGGGGAGGGGAGGCATATATTATATAGTCTTTGATTTAAAAATGTTATAATACTTTTGCAGTGGCGTCCACGATTTAGTTGCGGCAGTGCGCCACTGCTAAATGCATATAGGGGAAACACTGATTTATCTTGCTACCATACCATTATGTAATGCAATCGGTGGACTTACTGTTGTCTCCAGCCTGTACCCTTTGGCTGAAAGAGGCTATTTCGGTTGATCAGGGCATAGTTGTGGCTGAGGGCGACCAACTAACTGATTGAGTCATGTCCTTCTGGCCTCTTTTTCCTTCTCTGATGATGTTGCAAGTCCAGTTTGCCTTCCTGTGTAAACTCATAGAACAGTAGTAATCGTCCTCTGTTATCCAATTAGGCATCCCTGTCCTGTTGAGTGACTGATGGAGACGTAGTGACAGGCCAGCGGGAGCCACGAGGCATATGGTGTCCTCTCATCTCTTCAGCCCCTGGAGAGAATCACCCTCACATGGCCCTCTAAACAACATATTCACCAGACGCCGGGAAGTACTGTATGTTTTCACAGACGTTTAGTGAATCTCACATACCTCTGGCTTTTGGGTGTGACCGTCGTATGTTGAGAAAGCGCCTTCTATTTTCCTGAGGCTCCTTCTTCAAGAGAATAGTGTGACTGTGGTGTTGAATTAAACCCTCCCATTTGCTGCTGCTTTCTAACAGAGTACTAGGTAGGCCTGGGGTCTATGAGTCTCCATTAGCCCTAAGCAGCTTGGAGGTATAGCAGACATATTAATGAGCGTTAAGAGGCAGCACGGTCCTCCCTTGGGAATTGCCAGGGAAGTCACGATACGTTATTATCATGATACGTAGGCGCCGATACGATATGTATTCTCGCTATTCTATGTCTATTGTGGTGTGATAATGTGATTTTATTGTAATTCGATGTTCCAAACATATTGCTCATCATATGTGTTCTGCAGAGAGACAAGAGAGAACCATGAGATCAGTCATGGAAATAAAACTGCTGAAAACTAATTGGCTCCCTATTTAAAAAGAAGATGGAGAACAAGCTATGAAGGAAAAATACTGGAGTTTTAGTGCAGGTACAGCCATCTAGCGCAAAAAATTATATTGCGATATTGTCGATACGATACGATTATATTGTCAAAAATAATATCCCGATATGTAACTGTATCGATTTCCCACCCCCCATCACTAATGTCCCTCCCAGCCGTTCTACAGGAAGTGAATCAGAGCAATATCAGGAAGCCTGTCTACAGTATGTCTGTGCCTGGGAACACACACATGGCTGATTCATTGGCTTGTGAGTGGCTGGCCATTCAGTAATAAGCGAGGAGATGACGCCTAAAAGCTTTTTATGGGTCTGATTAGCGTTGTGCACTCTGCACACGTGCCCCTCCTCCTCCTCCTCCTCCTAGTCTGCAGATTAAACTCAGGGGAATTATGTCCTCAAAAGTACTACGCTGGGCCTAGCGGAGAGTGGAGACAGGTCCGTGTTTACTGTGGGAGCAGACTGACTGATGGACAACACATTTCTTTTTTGTTTTGTGAGGTGTGTTTATCCTTTTAGGCTCCCTGATTTGTCTATAAAAACACTGCTTCCTTCCCTTAACCCCTCCTCTGCTACTAACTACTTTAAATGGTGGGAACCAGGGAAGGTTCAGTCTTGTTATCTGTTTCCCTTTCCAGATGGCATTTTCTCCATGTTCAATCCACTACCAATTCCCCCTTCATTTTAGTTTGCCCAGCCATCTCTCCATGTGACATTTCCAGCCAGGTCACCCGTGATACAAGTCAGTATTCGACGTCCATCCATGTCTGAGGACATCGGGAGATGACGTGGAAACCGGCCACTAGGGGCAGCCATGAGCGCTGTTACCTTCAAGTAGAATCTGCCTCTGATTCCAAAGGTTGCAAGTTCGAATCTAGGAATAGAAAGTTGTTTTTTGTGATTTTAGTTTTAATCCCTAACCTTAAGAGTTTCCTGTGAATCATTTCTTAAAGTATAATTCAGCTCAGATTCAGTATTACTAAACAGTGCTTCACACCAAGGTTCAAGGCCCTGGTGATTCTAGGGATTCTGTGTCTCATTGACAGGCTATTTGTGGATTCACAGAGCCAGACTAATACTGTAGGTTGCTTTGAGGAGACTGTTATATCTCCACCACCACACAGCCTGCCCGGGTTCAGGTAGTACTCAGGTATTTTTCTGCCATAGAAACCTGAAAAACCTGAAAAAAAATACATTTAAAAAAAGTATTATTTTGTTGATTTTTTGGGGGGATGTTAAAACGCTTTAAACGACTAAAACCAAATATAAAGTATGTAGAAAAGATAATATAATTTTTTTTTTATAATCTTTGAGAACTAACTATCACAAAAAAAAGCTAGACAATTTAAAATTCCCTAAACAATTAATTTAACAGTATTGATTTTGTTATTAAGTTTGAGCATAAGAACACAGCATTCAGTAGTAGTGTGTGGGTAAAATCACTGGGGAAGCCAAGCCAGAAAAAAATGCCATATTACAACCTATGTGTTGTGATAATTGCGTTGTTTGCTCTATAACCTGTTAGTTTATATGCCTTGCCACAGTGATATACAGTGGCTTGCGAAAGTATTCACCCCCCTTGGCATTTTTCCTATTTTGTTGCCCTACAACCAGGAATAAAAATAGATTTTTGGGGTGTTTGTATCATTTGATTTACACAACATGCCTACCAGTTTGAAGTTGCAAAATATTTTCTATAGTGACACGAACAAGAAATAAGACAAAAAAAACATAACTATTCACCCCTCCAAAGTCAATACTTTATAGAGCCACCTTATGCAGTAAATACAGCTGCATGTCTCTTGGGGTATGTCTCTATAAGCTTGGCACTTCTAGCCACTGGGATTTTTGCCCATTCTTCAAGGCAATTCTGCTCCAGCTCCTTCAAGTTGGACGGGTTCCGTTGGTGTACAGCAATCTTTAAGTCATACCACAGATTCTCAATTGGATTGAGGTCTGGGCTTTGACTAGGCCATTCCAAGACATTTAAACTTTTCCCCTTAAACCACTCGAGTGTTGCTTTAGCAGTATGCTTAGGGTCATTGTCCTGCTGGAAAGTGAACCTCCATCCCAGCGTAAATCTTTGGAAGACAAATAGGTTTCCCTCAAGAATTTCCCTGTATATAGCCCCATTCATCATTCCTTCAATTCTGAGCAGTTTCCCAGTCCCTGCTGATGAAAAACATCCCCACAGCATGATGCTGCAACCACCATGCTTCACTGTGGGGATGATGTCCTCGGGGTGATGAGAGATGTTGGGTTTGCGCCAGATATAGTATTTACCTTGATGGCCAAAAAGTACTGTACTTGGTGGTGCCCCTTGCTTAGTGGTGTTGCAGACTCTGGGGCCTTTCAGAACAGGTGTATATATACTGAGATCATGTGACCTATCATGTGACACTTAGATTGCACACAGGTGGACTTTATTTAACTAATTATGTGACTTCTGAAGGTAGTTGGTTGAACCAGATCTTATTTAGGGGTTTCATAGCAAAGGGGATGAATACATATACACGCACCATTTTCCATTTTTTATTTATATTTTTTGAAACAAGTAATTTTTTATTAATCCTAACAGAGGCAAAAGATTAATTATTTAATGTTTTTTTAAAAAAAATTTATTACATTTTCTGGGGAAGCCTGGCTTCCCTTGTCATCGATGAATACACCCCACTGACAACATTAGCCATGGCAAAATTCTGAGAGTTACAGGACATTGGCTTAAAATTGCTATAAATATTTAAAAAATCACCCCATACCACATCCTCTGTCACGCCCCTTGCCACACCCACCACCTAAATGTAGTTTTTTTTATCCAGAAAAAACACTGGCTTTACAGTGGTCACTGAAATTTCATTCAGACACTCCATGTGGTAGCCCACTGCAGAGAGAGTGGGATTAGAGTGCGCTTTGAAATCGTCAATAAATCCCTTTAAAGCTACAGTTTAATGTTCAATTTAATAACACACATTTAACTAATGTGCTTTTAAATAATTTTCTAAGATTAAATAAGTGTCCATAACTATTTTCAGGTCTGGTACAGTATGTATTTGTCTTCTTATGATTGAGGAAAGATAGGGTGTGTTTGGGGATCTACTTAAAGTTCCAGGTCTCCACAATCATCTGACTGGAGTCTGCCTACAGGAAGAGATGAAAGTGAAAGTTTGTTATGGCGTTGTTATTGTTCCTCTGGGACCCCCCCCCCCAACCGCCCGCCCGCCCAGTCTCACTTAGTGTGTTTCACTGCCAGTTGCCTTTGACTGTATCTTCTCTGCTGCTGTAGTCATAGTATTCATCCCATGGCAGAGCTATGTGTTGTCATAAACAGGCAAGTATAGATGTGTTTCTGTATTTTTATCAAAATCATAGAAAGCGCAGTAGAGATTAGGCCATATCTCTGATCGTGTCCCCCTCCCCCCGGTACCTGCTGCTAGTTTGATGAAATGGGATTATGAAGCGCGTCATCATTATCAGCAGTAGGCTAGCCTAGCTCATGCACCGCACTGGCCGTATCTGTATGGTACCTGTCTGCCGTAGCCAGTGGGGATCAACTCTTATGACTTTTCACCAGGCTGGCTGCGTTGTTAGCATTCCTCGGTCTGAAACTGTAGGCCTTCGGGGGAGGAGGAAGGGGAGGAGGGGGAGGCCCAGCCCACAGGGGGTGGGAGGCTGTCCCAGAGACAGGGTGGAAATGGAGGGGGTTGGTGTCCAAGTTGCCTGGCCTGGGGGTTGGATTGGCTGTGGCCTGGGCGTTGGACCTGGGGCTGGACCTGGGCCT
Source organism: Hucho hucho (assembly GCA_003317085.1). NCBI lineage: Eukaryota > Metazoa > Chordata > Actinopteri > Salmoniformes > Salmonidae > Hucho > Hucho hucho. Next base: position 175,270 of record QNTS01000442.1, on the reverse strand, counting down.
GGGGCTGGACCTGAGGCTGGTCCTGGACCTGGACCTGGACCGGGAGCTGGGGATGGGCCTGGACCGGGAGCTGGACCTGGACCGGGAGCTGGACCTGGGGATGGGCCTGGGGCCTGGACCTGGTTGAGTTGTGGGTGTTTCATCCTAGTCTTTATTGAACTCAGGAAAAATTGAAAGATTTAAGAACCTTTCAATCGTAGAGGAATTATGATAATAATGATAATAATTATGATAATAATAATTATGATAATAATGATAATATATATATATTTTTTTTTTATTTCACCTTTATTTAACCAGGTAGGCAAGTTGAGAACAAGTTCTCATTTACAACTGCGACCTGCCCAAGATAAAGCCAAGCAGTTCGACACATACAACAACACAGAGTTACACATGGAGTAAAACAAACATACAGTCAATAATACAGTAGCAAAACAAATCTATAAACAAAGAGTGCAAATGAGGTAAGATAAGGAAGGTAAGGCAATATTAGGCCATGGTGGAAAAGTAATTACAATATAGCATTTAAACACTGGAATGGTAGATGTGCAGTAGATGAATGTGCAATGTAGAAAAACTGGGGTGCAAAGGAGCACGATAAATTTGGCGACGAGAGCGTACAGGTCGCAGTGGTGGGTGGTATATGGGGCTTTGGTGACAAAACGGATGGCACTGTGATAGATTGCGTCCAAATTATTGAGTAGAGTATTGGAGGCTATTTTGTAAATGAAATCACCGAAGTCACTGAAGGATTGGTAGGCTGGTCAGTTTTACGAGGGTATGTTTGTCAACATGAGTGAAGGATGCTTTGTTGCGAAATTGGAAGCCAATTCTAGATTTAATTTTGGATTGGAGATGTTTGATGTGAGTCTGGAAGGAGAGTTTACGGTATAACCAGACACCTAGGTATTTGTAGTTGTCCACATAATCTAAGACAGAACCGTCCAGAATAGTGATGCTGGACAGGCGGGCAGGTGCGGGCAGCGACCGGTTGAAGAGCATGCATTTAGTTTTACTTGCATTTAAGAGCAGTTGGAGGCCACGGAAGGAGAGTTGTATGGCATTGAAGCTCGTCTGGAGGGTAGTTAACACAGTTTCCAAAGAAGGGCCAGAAGTATACAGAATGGTGTCGTCTGCATAGAGGTGGATCAGAGACTCACCAGCAGCAAGAGCGACATCATTGATGTATACAGAGAAGAGTCGGCCCAAGATTTGAACCCTGTGGCACCCCCATAGAGACTGTGAGAGGCCCGGACAACAGGCCCTTCGATTTGACACACTGAACTCTATCGGAGAAGTATTTGGTGAATCATGCGAGGCAATTATTTGAGAAACCAAGGCTGTCGAGTCTGCCGATAAGGATGTGGTGATTGACAGAGTCGAAAGCCTTGGCCAGATCAATGAATACGGCTGCACAGTAATGTCTCTTATCGATGGTGGTTATGATATCGTTTAGGACCTTGAGCGTGGCCGAGGTGCACCCATGACCAGCTCTGAAACCAAATTGCATAGCGGAGAAGGTACGGTGTGATTCGAAATGGTCAGTAATCTGTTTGTTAACTTGGCTTTCAAAGACCTTAGAAAGGCAGGGTAGGATAGATATAGGTCTGTAGCAGTTTGGGTCAAGAGTGTCTCCCCCTTTGAAGAGGGGGATGACCGCAGCTGCTTACCAGTCTTTGGGAATCTCAGACGACACGAAAGAGAGGTTGAACAGGCTAGTAATAGGGGTTGCAACAATTTCGGCAGATAACTTTAGAAAGAAAGGGTCCAGATTGTCTAGCCCGGCTGATTTGTAGGGGTCCAGATTTTGCAGCTCTTTCAGAACATCAGCTAACTGGATTTGGGAGAAGGAGAAATGGGGGAGGCTTGGGCGAATTGCTGAGGGGGGTGCAGGGCTGTTGACCGGGGTAGGGGTAGCCAGGTGGAAAGCATGGCCAGCCGTAGAAAAATGCTTATTGAAATTCTCAATTATTGTGGATTTATCGGTGGTGACAGCATTTCCTATCCTCAGTGCAGTGGGCAGCTGGGAGGAGGTGCTCTTGTTCTCCATAGACTTTACAGTGTCCCAGAACTTTTTTGAGTTTGTGTTACAGGAAGCAAATTTCTGCTTGAAAAAGCTAGTCTTGGCTTTCCTAACTGCCTGTGTATATTTGTTCCTGACTTCCCTGAAAAGTTCCATGTCACGGGGGCTGTTCGATGCTAATGCAGAACGCCACAGGATGTTTTTGTGCTGGTCAAGGGCAGTCAGGTCTGGAGAGAACCAAGGGCTATATCTGTTCCTGGTTCTAAATTTCTTGAATGGTGCATGCTTATTTAAGATGGTGAAGAAGGCACTTTTAAAGAATAACCAGGCATCCTCTACTGACGGGATGAGGTCAATATCCTTCCAGGATACCCAATAATAATTATGATAATAATTATAATAATGATACAAATTATGATAATAGGTTGCCCATTCGAGGAAATGTACTTGAAAGACTGAACTGTTGTTTGGAAACCTGACACAAGCCCATTGTGCTGTACAGCTCCCTCTCTCCCACCATCTAGCCTTTGCTGGGGCATTGTTATGTATGAGACTTCTTTTGCTGGGGCATTGCTATGTATGAGACTTTCTGCATGCGTGGTCCACAGGAGGCTGGTGGCACCTTAACCGGGGAGAACGGGCGTGTGGTAATGGCTGGATCGGAATAGGTGGAATGATATCAAAATACATCAAACACAGCAGCCTTCCTAAAACAGGGATGCAATATGCAGTTCAACATCCCATAACATGTGTTTTTTCCTCTCTGTCAGGAAGGGTGGGAGGTTCTGAGGGGTGTACTGTGCACCCCCCCACCCACTAGCTCACATTGCCATGGCAGCAGCAGGGAGAGGTGTGTGTGTGCGTGCGTGTGCGTGTGTGGCATCGGCCATTACAACAGAGCTAAACGCTGACCCAGATGTTTTTTTTATTTCTCATTTTTAGGACCAAACTGAAATCCTTACAGCATGTCTTTGCCTCCTCTGCTAAATCTGTGAATGCACTCTGCATTCTGGCCAGTGTCCACTGTCTAGTCACTAGGGCTCTGCATTCTGGCCAGTGTCCACTGTCTAGTCACTAGGGCTCTGCATTCTGGCCAGTGTCCACTGTCTAGTCACTAGGGCTGGGATGATACCAGCATCATGATCTTTTTTTCCATGGCAAAAAAATGAAAACACAAATCAAATCAAATCAAGCGGACAACTCAGTGTTGACCATTACAATGTCGATAGTCTCCAAGCTCCATACACATATACGATTCCACACCAGAGACTGGGGTTCAATCCCCATGTGCTCTCGCTCCTCACCTACTTTATAATGTGTCTGTCAATAACAGCATTACAGTGTGATCATGTTATGATGTTGTGTTGTACAGTAGTGGACATTGGACAAGCCATACAGTACAGTCTTATTGACTGGGCGTGAAAGGAGCAGCCGGTTGTAATGCATCAAACTGTACCCTTATTTAACTATATAACAATATAATACTAATTCATTAAACTGTATAACAATTAAATCATATTTGTTTGTGTGTGTAAAAAAACAGATACAAACACCCTCTAAAATTCTACTAAGTAATCTATCATTCAAAACATCAATCATTTATGACAGCGATATTTACAAAATGAACCAGGCACAATCAGAGGTTAAGCTTTTGTCCTTTTCTGTGAGGAGGAAAGCAGTGTTCCAGTTGAGGCAGCTAGGAGAGTCTTACTGAAAATAGCATGGGGAAACCCCCCCCATTAGGGTACTATCTTTCAAGGGATGCTTCAGGATTTTATCTACTTCCCCAGAATCGGCTGAACTTGTGGATACCATTTTTATGTATCTGCGTGCAGTTTGAAGTAAGCATGCTAGTCGACACCATAGAAGGGAAAGGGAAAGCGGGATACCTAGTCAGTTGTCCAACTGAATGCCTTCAACTGTAATGTGTCATCCGCATTTAACCCAACCCCTCTGAATCAGAGACTTCCAGTCAGTACGCTAACACTAGTTAGCATTAACTCATTAAACGACCTCTAACTTCCTTCATACTGGACGCAGAGACATATAAACAATGCTATCCATGAGTTCATCTGACTCCGGGGAAGTTGATAAAGAGCTTCATTGCCAAACTTCCGACGTATCCCTTTAAGGGATTAACTACTGCTTGTTGTCCAACAGATGGTACTGTATGTAGCGAGATTTCCTGAAAAATCCCAGAATAAAAACCTTAGTTACTTGGCATATGTAATTTGAGACGCTTAAACTTAGCATTGCCACATGCAAACATACAGTAGTGTACAGTGTGTAACGTGATAGGTATTGGGCGGAGGGAGGGAGTGAGGGAGGGAGGGAGGGAGGGAGGAATGACAGGAAGCCATCGTCACCCAGCTGGGGCATGCTGAGAGGAAGGTGCAGAGAGTGGGGCACGCTGGGAGGAAAGAGTCACAACGGGAGGGGACTCTAATCTTTAGAATCCCCACACTGAAAACCAGCATGGGACAGGACTCACTGGGCTGTGAAACTAACACTTGGAGACAGTGAGCTAGGGGATCAAAGGTGCCCCTCGTTCATCAATACAGTCGATTTTTTAAACCAATAGAAGGCGAGAGGAAAGCAGGAGGGAGGAGCAGCAGGGAGGGAGGAGCAGCAGGTGGGGAAGGAGCAGCAGGGAGGGGAAGGAGCAGCAGGGA
>QNTS01000442.1:74183-102302 GCA_003317085.1 Hucho hucho | reverse complement strand
ATGTTGTGTCTAAATAGTTCATGTTGTGTCTAAATAGTTCATGTTGTGTCTAAATAGTTCATGTTGTGTCTAAATAGTTCATGTTGTGGCTAAATAGTTCATGTTGTGGCTAAATAGTTCATGTTGTGGCTAAATAGTTCATGTTGTGTCTAAATAGTTCATGTTGTGTCTAAATAGTTCATGTTATGTCTAAATAGTTCATGTTATGTCTAAATAGTTCATCTTATGTCTAAATAGTTCATGTTGTGTCTAAATAGTTCATGTTGTGTCTAAATAGTTCATGTTATGTCTAAATAGTTCATGTAATGTCTAAATAGCTCATGTAATGTCTAAATAGTTCATGTAATGTCTAAATAGTTCATGTAATGTCTAAATAGCTCATGTAATGTCTAAATAGTTCATGTTATGTCTAAATAGCTCATGTTATGTCTAAATAGTTCATGTTATGTCTAAATAGCTCATGTAATGTCTAAATAGCTCATGTAAAATGCTCATGGAATTATAAAGTTTAATTAGCTGCAGGACCACCTCTCAAATGGTCTCAGGTTTTCTACCCTGCTTCTCATGCAGAAGTTCTTGTGTTCATGGTCCCAGGCTCCTCACTCCTCACAGCTCATGGGTTTGGCCCTTTTTGTGGTGAGCAAATTATTTTACATTTAGTGAATGTCTCCTTTATTTCGTGTCAGACAATGCCCCCTAAAGGTCTTTAGAGTCATATTTATAGGGACTTGAGTGACCTTATTCACTTATCTGTGATTTAGGCATATGGTTTGTTGAGCCAAGAGACTAGCCCAGGTCACCAGAGGTCAGGGCCTGACCACTGAACCCCTCAGTCAAACACAGTACAGTATGAAGACAGGCAGAAACTGCTTCTCCAATAGGAATCCCCGATCACGCTTGTCGGCGATGTCATGGCGACGTTAGCTAGCTAAGCTCATGCGCAGAAACACGTAATTGGGTCTAACGGTTGTCCCACGCTGAACTGCGCATTTGCAGCCCATCAAATCAAAGGCACTCTTTTTGATATAATGTTGTTTTTGCTGAAATGTTTGTTTGTCACTTTCGCGAGGTTGGAGTAATAACATGTTCAACTACTTAAGTCATTGTCTCGAATCTAGGTGGTCCTTTAGATTTCGAGAAAGTTAACAGCTAAGGTTAAAAATGCACTTCTTTCATTGATTTCTCAAACCCCACACCCGTGCCTGGTCTGCTTGGTCTGCTTCGCAAGCATTCCCGGAAGTCTTGCGATGTTGCGTCTCTGGGTTTAGAAACTCTGTGCCTCAGTGAACATTAGATCTGACAGGGGAGGGGCGTTAGATCTGACAGGGGAGGGGCGTTAGATCTAACAGGGGAGGGGCGTTAGATCTGACAGGGGAGGGGCGTTAGATCTAACAGGGGAGGGGCGTTCGATCTGACAGGGGAGGGGCATTAGGTCTGACAGGGGAGGGGCGTTAGATCTGACAGGGGAGAGGCATTAGATCTGACAGGGGAGGGGCATTAGATCTGACAGGGGAGGGGCATTAGATCTGATAACAGGACTCCTCCCAGCTCACCCTTCACCTCACCTCTCTCCCACACCACTGTAAGAGAATGTTCCCAGGCCCAGCAGCCGAGAGTGTCCCATCTATAGACCCCTCAGTCTCTTGCAGGGAAGTGGGCCTTCTCCGAGCATATGATAGTTAAGAAAGTGAGCCTTTTCTCCTGAAATCCCCAAATAAATCCTCTCTCTCTCTCACTCACCCCCCCACACACACACACAGAGAAACCCCAGCCCCATGTCTGTTCATGTATTTAAAGACAATAGCATTACCACAGGCAGGGTTAAAACGTTTATGGTCGAATGTGTAAATGATTATGGAATTATTCTGCACTGTATTGCATCTAAGGTTGATTGATGCAACAGTTTTGTTCATCTGGTTAGTTTGGGTGGCAACATTAGTAAATTGTCTGGTCCTCTGGGGACTGGCGTCTTCTGGCCAGAGGGTGATGACTGGAAGCAGGCCCTGAACATTTCCAGACCCTCCTCAGATGAGTTGATGATATGCTGAAAATATTATGCGCTCTGCCAACACCTTTAAATAAATTTTATTGGATGAGAAAGAGAATAGGAATCATGTCATATGAAGTCATCTTGAAAACCATTAATTATTGTCAGTTTCTAAAAGCATCTGGAACTCTGTAGTCTGTCAAAGAGAAGAGGCTTAAACACTCTGGACATGTGTTCTGATCATGAGGACCTGATGGAGACCAGGCCAGGGGTAAAACGCTGGTGCCCTGTCACCTCTACCATTACTACTCTCCTTATTGACTTATTAAGTCTTCATATTTAGTTTTCATGGAATAGAGATGGTAGCCATGTGTTTTCGTCATATGTGCCCTTTGCCAATGGATTGGATGCTTTCATGGTATGCCTAAGAACTGGGATGATATGGTCACGTCTCAGTGCAGAAGCCATAAAGAGGGGCTGTTTATTTGGATTCATAGTGGAGGTTTGTTGAATATGCTGGCGGCTTGTTTGGAATCAAATAGACCTACACTCTTAAAAAAAAAGGTGCTATCTAGAACCTAAAAGGGTTCTTCTGCTATACCCATAGTAGAACCCTTTGAAGAACCCTTTTTGGTTCCTTTCTACAGAGGGTTTTACATGGAACCCAAAAGGGTTCTACTTGGAACCAAAAAGAGTTCTCCTATGTGGACAGGCGAAGAACCCTTTTGGAACCCTTTTTTCTAAGAGTGTACATCAAGCTGAGGTTTTTCTAATCTCATCCTCCATGTCTCCTATACTGACATTTATATCAGCCACAGGATCAAGGGCATTGCACAGTTTGGCAGAGAATGGGCACAGTAATGTGTTGATGTGGCGCAGTGTATGTCATTGTGTATGTGTGTTGTCTTGAGTGTGTCATAGCCCATTCCCATGTCTCTTCCAGGACACAACCTCCCTAGGTTCCCAGAAAGGAGGGATCACCAAGCATGGCTGGCTGTACAAAGGCAACATGAACAGTGCCATCAGTGTCACCATGAGGGTGAGTGACCCTAATGATGATGATGACACTAACTATCTCTGTGAGGAATGGTTTTTACACAGTGTACCAGATGTATCGGGATGAGCAATAGTCTGTTCTCGTGTCTCCAGTGACAGAAGGATGTAGCTAGATTCTCAACACCATTTATCAGACAAACTGATGGATTTTGTGAAATACTAATGACTTCCTCCAAACCATGCTGGGGCAATTATCTGGGCCCAAATTGTGCCTCTTGTTCTTTAATAATATAAATGGGATTGTTATTGTTTTACTGTACTTTCCAGTCTTTCAAGAGAAGGTATTTCCACCTAACCCAGCTGGGTGACGGCTCTTACAACTTGAACTTCTACAAGGATGAGAAGATCTCCAAAGAACCCAAAGGAACCATCTTCCTGGACTCATGTATGGGAGTTGTTCAGGTGATATTGTGAACTTTGTTGCTGGGAATGTGGTTTGACACCATAATTGTTAACATTATATGGGATGAGTTCAGGTCATCTAGCCAGACATGCTTCCTTTCCAAACATGTTACTTTCTAAAATATATTTACCTGTGTAAAATGGTATATGATCAGTAAAACACAAGTTCAAGATAGCAACAGAGTATCAATGAGGAAATGTTTCTGTCTGTATTGCTGCTGGGACCCTTCCCCAATCCCCATTTAAATAGGCTGAAACCAGATGTCATACTACCATGCACATCAATACCACATGCTATAGCTAGCAGGCACACATCTCCCAGTCCCAACACAGGCTTGAATCATCATTATCTGTCTTATTTTTAATTTATTTATTTTATTTCACCTGTATTTAACCAGGTAGGCTAGTTGAGAACAAGTTCTCATTTACAACTGCGACCTGGCCAAGATATAGCAAAGCAGTGTGACAAAAACAACATAGAGTTACACATAAACAAACATACAGTCAATAACATAATAGAAAAATATATGTACAGTGTGTGCAAATGTAGAAGAGTAGGGAGGCAAGTCAATAAATAGGCCATAGAGGCGAAATAATTACAATTTAGCATTAACACTGGAGTGATAGATGTGCAGATGATGATGTGCAAGTAGAGATACTGGGGTGCGAAAGAGCAAGAGGGTAAGTAATAATATGGGGATGAGGTAGTTGGGTGTGCTTTTTACAGATTGGCTGTGTACAGGTACAGTGATCGGTAAGCTGCTCTGACAGCTGATGCTTAAAATTAGAGAGGGAGATGTAAGTCTCCAGCTTCAGTGATTTTTGCAATTCGTTCCAGTCATTGGCAGCAGAGAACTGGAAGGAAAGGCGGCCAAAGACGTGTTGGCTTTGGCTTTGGGGATATAACTTCTACACACAGATGGATGTAAAAGTCGTGTTTTTCTGACCAAGCAACCAGCTCACATTAATTATCTGTCTTCTACACACAGATGAATGTAAAGGTCCTGTTTGTACTGACCAAGCATTCTGCTCACATTAATTATCTGTCTTCTACACACAGATGGATGTAAAGGTTGTGTTTATACTGACCAAGCATTCTGCTCACATTAATTATCTGTCTTCTACACACAGATGGATGTAAAGGTTGTGTTTATACTGACCAAGCATTCAGCTCACATGTATTCAGACCCCTTAACTTTTTCCACATTTTGTTACATTATAGCCTTATTCTAAAATGGATTAAATAAATAAAAAATCCTCATCAATCTACACACAATACCCCACAATGACATCACAATACCCCACAATGACATCACAATACCCCACAATGACATCACAATACCCCACAATGACAAAGCGAAAACAGGTTTAAAAAAAACAAAATTCATTCTCTTTGCTATAAGACTCGACATTGAGCTCAGATGCATCCTGTTGATTATCTTTGAGATGTTTCTACAACTTGATTGGAGTCCACCTGTGGTAAATTAAATTGATTGGACATGATTTGGAAAGGCACACACCTGTCTATATAAGGTCCCACAGTTGACAGTGCATGTCAGAGAAAAAACTAAGCCATGAGGTCGAAGGAATTGTCCACAGAGCTCCGAGACAGGATTGTGTCGAGGCACAGATCTGGGGAAGGGTACCAAAAAATGTCTGCAGCACAGAATGTCCCCAAGAACACAGTGGCCTCCAGCATTCTTAAATGGAAGAAGTTTGGAACCACCAAGACTCTTCCTAGAGCTGGCCCGCCCGACCAAACTGAGCAATCAGAGGAGAAGGCCCTTGGTCAGGGAGGTGACCAAGAACAAGATGGTCCTCTGTGGAGATGGGAGAACCTTCCAGAAGGCCTTTATGGTAGAGTGGCCAGATGGAAGCCACTCTTCAGTGAAAGGCACATTACAGCCCACTTGGAGTTTGCCAAAAGGCACCTAAAGGACTGGTCTGATGAAACCAAGATTGAACTCTTTGGCCTGAATACCTAGCTATCTGTTTAGCCTTGGCTACCTAGCTATTTGTTTAGCCTTGGCTACCTAGCTATCTGTTTAGCCTTGGCTACCTAGCTATCTGTTTAGCCTTGGCTACCTAGCTATCTGTTTAGTCTTGGCTACCTAGCTATCTGTTTAGCCTTGGCTACCTAGCTATCTGTTTAGCCTTGGCTACCTAGCCATCTGTTTAGCCTTGGCACCTAGCTATCTGTTTAGTCTTGCTACCTAGCCATCTGTTTAGCCTTGGCTACCTAGCAATCTGTTTAGCCTTGGCTACCTAGCAATCTGTTTAGCCTTGGCTACCTAGCTATCTGTTTAGCCTTGGCTACCTAGCAATCTGTTTAGCCTTGGCTAGCTAGCACGTTAGCTGTACACACACCTGTTTGTATTGATGTCCTGGCCAGTGTCGCCTTGTCTTCTTTACCTTTGGCGAATTGGGTGCTCTGTAGGCCTATGTTTCTTATCCAGGAGCAAACGAATGGTCGTTGGGTTTTGCGGGTTTCTTCAAATGTAATGCTTTGAGCCAATAGCTCGTCTTTTGGAGGTACAGATGGCGCGCAATCCACAACTGAACTGGACCATAAGGTTGATGACCAAAACATTGCTTTTGTAAAAAAAAGAACTATTCTGGAAACTTTTTACGGAATATATTATACTAGTTGAACTCCTCGTCTGCCGGCGGGTCAAGCTAGTTGACAGAACAGATGTTGTGTCATGCTTGGTTATAATGTACACCGGTATGTCGTCTGCCTAGCAGTGGACACGGTGCTGTCTGAAGATCTGGCCAAGTGGGAGTATGTAAATGCTTGTAAATGTGGCAATGTATGCTATCCCCTTCACTCTGATCTGTGTTTCATTTAGCCCGAGATTTGACATTATATGGGCAAGATAATGTGCCTAATTATAAACCACAACAACTGGCCTTGGAGGGGATCTGCTCTTAGGTAACTCTGCAATTATAGGCATATGGCGTGACATCATACCACCCCTCTGTCTCAAGCTGCTTCAGCACGCTTCGCCCTGCTCTTTTATGAAAGTCAAACACACATACACACACACACAGAAAGAAAGTCACTCACAGAGCTGGCCACGTCCCATGTCCCTCTCTCACTAGGTGGACCTCCTCTGTGTGATCTGATCTGAGGTCTGGTGTCCTGAGAGATGTCTCCAGCCATTCCCTGTCATCACCATCATAATCCATCCCAGCGCTCCTCAGACTTTCCATGATGAGAGAACTAGAGAACACATCCAAGATCCTCCTCTCCTCTCTCCTCTCTCCACTCTCCTCTCCTTCCCTCTTCTACTCTCCTCTCCCTGTGTGCTTTGTGTGCTAAACAACAGGCATGCGTATTTGACTCATTTCACAGTGGGGGAGTCCTTGCAGCTTAAGGGATTTAAGGGTTCACAACCTACGGAACCCAGTAGATAATATACTCTCCACTCACAGTTAATGTGTTATTTAAAGAACCCAGTAGAGTGATAATCTACTCTCCACTCACAGTTAATGTGTTATTTAAAGAACCCAGTAGAGTGATAATCTACTCTCCACTCACAGTTAATGTGCTATTTAAAGAACCCAGTAGAGTGATAATCTACTCTCCACTCACAGTTAATGTGTTATTTAAAGAACCCTGCTTATTAGTCCCTTGATGATGAATCCACTCTGACTCCTGTCCCAAACACCCCCATAACTAGTGTTTACTCTACTGGCCTTGAGCTAATGACTCTCCCTCCCATTCACCTCCCTCTCTACAGGCCGAAAGGCTCAGCCTGATGTTATGTGGAGCTATGATTTATATAGAAACGTTCAGGCAATATTTTGGGGAGGTTGTTTACACAACAGTGGAATTATTACACCTTAACCTCCCTTGCTAAGATCTCCTGGACATTTGAATGAACTCTATAATGATCAAAGCCTGGATGCATATCCGTAATCAGCCACGGTGGCTAGTTTATGGTGGCTGACTGAATCACCAGCTTCGGGAGGTGTGTAATTGAGACGATCTGAGGCCGACCTGAGGTAGTGACATCATTCTTGCTGGCTGATTGGGGGCCGTAGGTAAAGTCCACAGCTCAGTGCTGCTGACAGACTCAGTCCCTTTATGAGAGCTCAGCTCCAGTGCTGGCAGCGCTACGCTCTTTGTTGCGCATATGGAAATACTTTCTACCTAGCGTCCTGCTCCTCTATGTGTTCATTCAGTTTGTTTATCCCTTTCTGTGTCTCTCTAACCAACACAAATAATCATTTTTTTAAAGCTTTCCTAAATACCCGGAAAGACGGATAAGGATGCTATTGTTGTCAAAAATGTACACAACTGTTTCCTTGTGTTTTCTTACCCTTTAGTGTGTAAATAGATCCAGAATAAATTGATAAGTTCCGGTAGTTATTACAAAATCTCAAGTCAAAAGTAAAAAGTCAATGCAATTTCTACTGGGGGAGAGGATTGGAGTTGTTTTCGTAACGCTCTCTTCAAAGTGCCGTGAAACAGATCATAAACCCAAGCAGCAGCTGCCTTCTTGTGACTTGCCAATATTTTGGATGTTAACTTTGGAAGGTGGATCAGAACATTCTCTTTGGACCTGTTTTATTCACAGTTGGGCATTTGTTTTTAGACTGTAAGAAACACCCACTCACACTTGACCTGCACACACTGTAATCATCCTCTTTAAAAAAATGATAACAATAATTCATGCTGTTTTCTGTGACAGTCCTCATATTTCTGTGATGTCCTCATATTTCTGTGACAGTCCTCATATTTCTGTGACAGTCCTCATATTGTAGTTGATCCTCTGTTGCGTTTCCTTAGCAACCTTCCCTCCACTACAGCATTACCTAAACAATTATATGTCCTCTCCTCCTCTCCCACTCTCCCCCTCTCCTCCTCTCCTCCTTTCCTCCTCTCCTCCTCTCCTCCTCTGTGTCTGGCTGCAGAATAACAAGGTGCGGCGCTTTGCCTTTGAGCTGAAGATGCAGGACAAGAGCACGTACCTGCTGGCTGCCGACAGCGAGGGAGAGATGGAGGACTGGATCAGCACTCTCAACAAGATCCTACACAGCAGCTTTGAGATCGCCATGCAGGAGAAGAGGAACGGGGACATCCACGATGGTGTGTGTGTGTGTGGGGGGGGGGGCCCATGCGTGTGAGCCCATGCGTGTCTGTGTGTGTGCTGTGTGTGTGTGCTGTGCCGGTCTTGCTGGGCGTGCGTGTGTGTGTTTTCAGAGTTCAAGGATGGGAGTTAAGAGTGGAGACAAAGATTTCCGTGTAAATTCTGTTAAAACATTGTCCTTTCTTTCAACAAGAAAACATCCCAGGGTTCACTGCAGTACACTTGTCTGCCTGTCAGGCCAGGAGAAGCCATGTGTAAATAAGGTGTACTTAGGCCTGTTCTACAGTCTGCCTAAGTACATTCTTTCATCAACCGCCCATGTACATAGCCCTGTTGCAGGGTAAGCTAGCATAAAGCACCCCACTGATGGTGCTGTAGTTGGCTCAGAGTAGTTTAAAACACCTTGGAGCCAGACCGGGGAAGACAGAGATGATAGTGGTACACTAGTTCCTGTACAGGCTAAAGCACATCATTAACAGTCTTGTCTGTAAATGTGAACTCTGTGTTCACATCCCCAAGACATCTTCGTCTAGTCTGATGATGGTGGAGCAGGAGGACCACCCAGGTGAGCCAGGAGGAAAGAACACCATTAACTCTCACTACCTTTTAGTAATCACGCTTTCCTAGGGGCAAAACAACCCAGTGGTTCCCATGAGGGCTCTAGGGTCTGATCTCAGGCCTGCTCTGTTTTCTGTCTGTCCTCGCTGTTCTCAGGGCAGTCTAAGTCACTGTTTACTCTACTTAACTGTTTAGTAGTGTGTGATTAAGGAAGAGGTGTGGTAATGGAGTTGTAGCCTGTAAAATAGTGGAATTGTTGAACCTCTGTTTTCAATGGGTGCTCTGCCCTTTTTTCTGTTGCAGATGACGAGCCGGGAAAGGCAGACAGTTCGTTGGGGAGTATGGACAGCTTTCAGGTGGGTCCTGTTTTCACTAATGGGCGGTCCCAAGCAGAAGGATTCTTTATGCCCTGCTCACATGAGACATAAAGTAGTTACACCATGAAATCACTTCACCATGGTAGGTACGTAGAGAGCAGCCAGTCAGTCAGGCTTCTCAGAGGAGAGCAGCCTCCTCCCCAAACCTATGGCTTTAGTTAGCTTCAACTGGTGTGTTCACACCTCCATTTTAAACATTATTTTCTATCTCTAGTAAGACCTGACAGAGCAAAAATAGATACGATCTTGCTACCATGGAAAGGAAAATACCTGTCTATTTGTGGAAAAATCCAGTCATATCCCAGTTGGCCTATTTGCCTTTGGCCCTGCCTACACCTAGAGACCTGTTTTTTAAATGATATGACCAAAATTAGACCTCTCTCGAAAGGCTTCAGTCATACAAAAGTTACGCTTGAATCTGAACTGGTTCTCTAGCAGATTAGTCTCACCCCATGTTCAAGAATGAAGAAGAATTTTTCCCTTTATTCAGATTAGAACCTCTCACTTTCAGTTATTTGAAAATATTTGAGAATCAATTTCATTTTAATCCACCAGAAAAGACAAATAATACAACAAATATTTTGGTTAAACTCAAATGTACTAATTGATAAAAAAAAAAATTGCAGCATTACCGCAAAAATGGAAGAGGAAGGGGGAAAAAGTAAGGCACTTGTCTGTCAGCCCTGCAGTAAAGACCAAAATTGGTTAAAGAAAATTGTGAGTTTGTCAGTTTCATTTCAGGACCAAAAAATTGAAAGCTGTGCCATATAGATTGCAAAATAGTTGGGAAGAGATTTTCAATGTACCGATTCCATGGCACATGGTTTATGAACTGATATGCAAAACGAAATCGGATTCAAAATTTAGCATTTAAAAAATATATATATTATAGAAAATACTTGCAACCAATAGAATGTTATATATATGGGGGAAACAACCATCCCAACTCTGCAGATTTTTCCTGCGATTTTTCCTTGTTTTGGTACTGTCCATATGTAGCTTGCTTTTGGTCGCAGGTCCAGGAATGGCTGAAGAATTGCAACATTTACCTGGAGCTAACTGTCAAATAGCACTGCTGGGTGATTTAAAAAGTCATAGTTAAAATATATGGCCAGACAGGATAGTCTTCAGAGATAGATGGGAGGGGTTGAGGGTAGCTAAGGAATGGGATTAAAAACAAACAAAAGATAACTATTTGTAAAATATACTGTGTCCGTAAAATGTATATAGTATGTGTGTAAAATGTATATAGTATGTATGTAAAATGTATATAGTATGTGTGTAAAATGTATATAGTATGTATGTAAAATGTATATAGTATGTGTGTAAAATGTATATAGTATGTATAAGCTGGAAGTATAAGCCTTAAGAGTTGTTGTCCATTAGTTTACTCCAATTAGTGGAGGGGTGTTTGGGTTAGCGGAAAATAATAAAGAAAAATATAATCCAAAATAAAAATGACCTGACAGAGTCACACAGACAAAAAACAGCTCCTGCTGTTTGAAAAGCGACCAAAAGCAGGAGAGGAACCAATATCTGGTTCTTTCCCATAGTGGAAAACTACAGTAAGAGATTTCCATGACCATTTGCTGAAGCGCTCAGTGCTTGGGCAGACTTCAACGGCTGGGTTTCCACTAACAGCCTGGACTCTGAGGTGGACATCTGACTGTCTCCTAGGATCACATGTCCGTATGTTAGCCCTGAAGAGCAATCAGCCTATAGATAAGCCATACTGTATGTGCATGGAAACTGATGGTAGCAGTTAACTAGCAAAGCAGACGTCTGACAGAGGGCTTGACAGGCTTTGCTGTGGTGATGGCACCACCTGACTTTACCATTGAGTCTGTCTGGTCTGTCTTGATCAGCACGTTATAGGAAACCTCAACTCCAGATGGACTCAAATTAAGAGAAATGTTCAAGTGATTAAAGCAGATCAATCTGAAATCCTTTTGCTTAAGGAGTTCTGCTTAGTGAGGAAGGTTGTGGTTTGGGTATAAAAAAGAAAAAATGTCTTGTCCTCAGAGTGCAAGAGATATTGAATCTAAAATGAGGAACGAGACCAGATTGAAACTGTTCACCTTGGATCCGGACACACAGGTTCGTAACTATCGAGTTTTCAGAAAGGCATTTGACAATCCCCCAGCTCCAAATGATGATTAAAATAAACCTAACCTCCGCTCTTTTTGTCTCTTTAGAAACTTGACTTCTCAGGAATTGAGCCAGATATAAAGCAATATGAAGAAAAGTTTGGCAAGCGCATTTTGGTCAATTGCAATGACCTGGCCTTCAACCTGCAGAGCTGTGTAGAGGAGAACGACGAGGGACCAACAACAAACGTAAGCCAGATCTCCTTCCCCTAGTTCTCCATGAGTCAGTGCTCAAGGTGAGCCAGATCTCCTTCCCCTAGTTCTCCATGAGTCAGTGCTCAAGGTGAGCCAGATCTCCTTCCCCTAGTTCTCCATGAGTCAGTGCTCAAGGTGAGCCAGATCTCCTTNGACAGAGATACACTGACCTGACAGAGATACACTGACCTGACAGAGATACACTGACCTGACATAGACAGAGATACACTGACCTAACATAGACAGAGATACACTGACCTGACAGAGATACACTGACCTGACCTGACAGAGATACACTGACCTGACAGAGATACACTGACCTGACAGAGACAGAGATACACAGACCTGACAGAGATACACTGACCTGAAAGAGACAGAGATACACTGACCTGACAGAGATACCCTGACCTGACAGAGATAGAGATACACTGACCTGACATAGACAGAGATACACTGACCTGACAGAGACAGAGATACACTGACCTGACGTAGAGATACACTGAAAGGCACTCAGCCAGTCTCTTGTCCAACTCATGAACCTTCTGTGGCATCACAGTGTCATCTATAAATGGCAAAGACTAGAATTGTAGTCCGTGTCATCCTCTACATGTGTTTACTACACCAACTAAGACACTTTTCCTGTTGCTTCATTTCCAGGTGGAGCCGTTCTATGTGACCTTGTCGCTGTTCGACATCCAGAATAGCAGGAAGATCTCATCAGACTTCCATGTGGACCTGAACCACCCGTCCGTCAGACAGCTGGTGGCCAACCCCAGCAGCCAGTACATGGACGGGGGTGGGGATGCCTTGCTGGGGGCGCAGAGTGGGGTCCACAGCCTGCCTGAGGAGGCCATGCAGTACCCCAGACAGGTGAAGAGATTATATTAATCTATATAGAATATTTTTAGATATTTATCTCTTTCAATATGACATGATTGATATACTTTAATTTAGCTACCTGTACAGATTTAGGTCTGCATGTTAAATGTTTTTAATGGTGTGGGGATGTTTTTGTCTGACCGTCATGTACAGCCAATAAACCTGAAGAACCTTTAAAAAATGTTTCACTCATACTCTTGTTTTCACTGTGCTTTGTCTCGCCACAGGGAGTGTTCTCTGTAACGTGTCCACACCCAGATATCTTCCTGTTAGCTCGCATTGAGAAGGTCCTCCAGGGAGGAATCACACACTGTGCTGAGCCCTACATGAAGAGCTCAGACTCCACCAAGGTACGCTCTATAGCAGGCCTCTGCATCAGAAAACACAACAGTCAGTTAGATATTCCACATGATGAATGATAAAATCAAACACATCATAAGTGCTATCTGGTTACAATAACACTCCACAAGCATTGGTTTTACAAATCTGGTTCTGTTCTGTTACACGGAGCTCTGTAGCAGACCTCGGCATCAGAAAACACAACAGTCAGTTAGATTATTCCACATGATGAATGATAAAATCAAACACATCATAAGTGCTATCTGGTTACAATAACACTCCACAAGCATTGGTTTTACAAGTCTGGTTCTGTTCTGTTACACGGAGCAGTAATAGGTTTTAAGAGAGAAAATCTGAACTGCATTAGGGACCATTTTCAGGGTGTGTGTTTGTGTTAGTGTGTGTACACGCTTGTGTGTGTGTGTGTGTGTGTGTGTGTAGCTTGGCAGGTCTCAGACCTAACTCAATAGGATATGCTGGAGCCTGGAGTGCTGCCCATCACCCCTGTCTGTATTGTCAGACCAGAATGGACCACTCATACTCTGTTCCTTTCTCCCACCAGGTAGCACAGAAGGTCCTGAAAAATGCCAAATTGTCTTGCAGCCGGTTGGGCCAGTACAGGATGCCTTTTGGATGGGCTGCCAGGTACTGGACGGTTACTAACCTGAACTGATGTTTATAGTTAGAGGTTATTGAAAGATGCTTTACCTTTTCAATATATTTTCATTATTAGAGGAAATTGATAGTAGGTCTGCTTAATATGGCATCGCTTTGACTACAAAATATCTAGATTAAATTAAATACATTTGTAAAATGTGATAAAGCCATCAAGTTTATTTTCAGGCAAAATAAAGGTAGTGAGTTTCTGTTTTTTTACACTGGTAAATAGGGCTGTTGCAATGACTGTATTACCGCCACACCGGCAGTCATGAGTCATGACCGCAGTAAAATTCCACGTGACCATTGAGTCACGGTAATTATGCGCTCTGGACATGCGTTGGCAGTATCCAACTTACTAACTACCATCAGGTCCTGATGGCCTGCTACTCAGGGCTCTATAACAAAATGTCTATTCATGGGTCTGGGAGAGAACGTATAGGCCTAGGCAATGCTGTTGGTTCATTGATTGTGCAGGGCGGCTAAGCCTACAATTGTAGTGAATTTGTATTTGACTTTGAATAGCCTAGTAATATGGATTTTATTTTTATTTTTCATACTTAATAGGCTGACACATGACCTTTTGCTACAGAATATCTCACCACTGTGTTTTCATCTCCCCCTCTCTCTCTTTCATTCCTTTCTCCAGCGCACAGAAAGAGGGGCTGTCAACAGTTTAATTAAATATATTTTGTTGTGAAAATATGCTACTATTCATGTTCCCGAACCGATATATCACTTGGTTTCCCAAATGAAGCACTGGGTAGCTGCAGGAACAGGGTTGGAGAGCCCATGGCACGCGGAGTTTAGGCTGAATATCGCGCAGCGAGAGGCTCCTTAAACAGTGGTTGATGCGTAAAGTGAAATACGGGTTGTTAAAAGCCCAGACATTTCTATATGCAGTCCTGTGTGAAAGCAGAGTGTTGATGGTTGCTACTAAAAAGAGGAGGATCCCAGCTGCTACAATATTTATCCCGGAATAGCCTACCCTGTATGACTGAAAAACGAACCGGCGGGGAAAACGGACTCCATTTGCTATTCGACTGCATATGGATGACAGGTCTTTTTTTCCCCTGTTCCTGTTCCTGCCCCTGTTCCTGTTCCTGCCCCTGCCCCTGCCCCTGCCCCTGCCCCTGCCCCTGTTCCTGTTCCTGTTCCTGCCCATTTGATAATGGGCCAGTCTAAAAAAAATACTAATTTGACATATTAGTAAAGACAAGATTGAGAATAGTCTGATGGGTGAAAATAGGATCACTTGATGAGAGAACAGCTGTGCAGCCTGAGGCAAGGAACGGAGCGCAAGCTTTTTTTTTTGCGACTTTCTCAAATCATCAATAGTCTACATTCCCATCATGCAGCCCATATATATTTGGATTTCTAAGACATTCTAAGTTTTGTATCATTCACAACTAAAGTTGCCAAATAACTGTAAATCCAGCGTATAGGACCTGTTTCAAATTATCACTTTACGCTCGACATAGCCTTCATATGTGCACTCGCTCCGGAATGGGATAAATATCCTTCAGATTATATTCTTCTTACTATAACCCCCTCTGTGATCTAGCCCAGACCAGTTAAAACCCCCTCTGTGATCTAGCCCAGACCACTGAAAAACCCCTCTGTGATCTAGCCCAGACCAGTGGAAACCCCCTCTGAGATCTATCCCAGACCAGTGGAAACCCCCTCTGAGATCTAGCCCACACCAGTGGAAACCCCCTCTGAGATCTATCCCAGACCAGTGGAAACCCCCTCTGAGATCTAGCCCAAACCAGTGGAAACCCACTCTGAGATATAGCCCAGACCAGTGGAAACCCCCTCTGAGATCTAGCCCAGACCAGTGGAAACCCCCTCTGAGATCAAGCCCAGACCAGTGGAAACCCACTCTGAGATTTAGCCCAGACCAGTGGAAACCCCCTCTGAGATCAAGCCCAGACCAGTGGAAACCCACTCTGAGATCTAGCCCAGACCAGTGGAACACCCTCTGAGATCTAGCCCAGACCAGCAGAGCTTTGTCCAGAGAACTACTGGAAACAGACCTGTCATTTCTGATTCTCATTTCTCCTTCCCTGCAGGCCTCTGTTCAAAGATGCATCGGGGACGTTGGACAAAAGTGGTCGTTTCTCCGCCATCTACAGACAGGACAGTAACAAGTTGTCCAACGACGACATGTTAAAACTGCTGGCTGACTTCAGAAAGTTAGTAACTCCTACTGTCTGCATCCTTGGCTGACTTTGGTTCTTCATACAAGTACATCGCATCACATTGAGAATATTGAATTTATTCTTGTTTAGTCTGAATGATTAAAGTGTTATAACAGTGGGTATTTCATAAGCTGATTCCCATAGGCAGGTTTTTTGGCTGAAGAGACTCTCTTTCACAATGAAAGCCTGTACCGCAGATGTTTTCTCACCTTAACAAATATTTGGTTTCTCCTCTTGGGTTCTGTCTGTTCACAGGGTAGTTTCCAGGCAGTTTGCCTGTTTTCCATCAGATCCTCCTAGGTAGATGATAACAAAGGCATTAACCAGTACTTATTATGCTTCTTCTCCCTAGGCCAGAGAAGATGGCCAAGCTCCCTGTAATCTTAGGAAACCTAGACGTTACCATTGATGATGTTGCCCCTGACTTGACAAGTAAGCCCTCCAAACTCAACACACCCTGGGAACATGAAAGATGGAAGCTGTTTCTCTTCAACTCAGATTGATCTGATTGTCTGTCGGCTATTTATTTGTCCCCCCCCCTTCCCCCGTCTGCCCTGTCTCTGTAGATTGTATTAGCTCATCCTATATTCCTGTGAAGACTTTTGATAGCAGTGAGAAGACAAACATCTACTTTGAGGTGGAGGAGTTTGTTCCCTACATAGCCAAGTGCTCCCAGCCGTTCACCATCTACAACAATCACCTCTATGTCTACCCCAGGCACCTGAAGTACGACAGCCAAAAATCCTTCGTGAAGGTATAATCACAAAGTCACAAACGACGCTGGGCCAATTGTGCGCCGCCCTATGGGACTCCCAATCACGGCCGGATGTGATACAGCCTGGATTCAAACCAGGGTGTCTGTAGTGACGCCTCTTGCACTGAGATGCAGTGCCTTAGACCGCTGCGCCACTCAGGAGCCTAAAAAGATACTTGATTACATGTAACAATCTGTCACGAGAGACTACCAAATATCATGATATTACTTTTCCAACTTTACTATAAATGTGTCCAGCAGAAATGTGTTCCCTCCAGCATCTCCAAGTGGGTCAGATTTTATTCTGTTTATTCTACTTTCTCCTCAGGCTAGAAACATAGCTGTCTGCATCGAGTTCAAGGACTCTGACAAAGAGGAGGCTGTTTCGCTCAAGGTAAGCTACTACTCATATGACTCCTTCTCAGCAGAGTTCATCGGATGCCACAGTGTCGTTTGGTAGAAGAGGAACAGTATACCACTCAGGGGAATAAAATTATTGTTATTATTACCCACAGTGCATCTATGGTCGACCAGGAGGACCCCTGTTTACAGAGAATGCCTCTGCTGCAGTATTACATCACCAGCACAGCCCAGAGTTTTATGATGAGGTACTGATGGGATTTCTATTTGATTTCATTCATGCTCCCAGTCGACCAGACTGAATCATGCAGAATGCACAGTTGCATTTTAAACAATACTTTAGAGGAAGTAGTGAGTAAACGAAGCAGTGGCAGCATATATTCTAACCCTGAGCGTGTATGTTCCTGTTCCTGTTCCTCAGTTTAAGATTGAGCTACCCACTCAGCTCAATGAGAAGCACCATCTGCTGTTCACCTTCTTCCACGTCAGCTGTGACAGCAACAGCAAGGCCAGCACCAAGAAGAGAGACGTTGTGGAGACACAAGGTAGACACCAGACCCAGGATACAGACCCATGTGACTCAGGCCTACATCCAGTCTTAAGCCATCCAAATTAAATCAGTATAATGATGGATGATTTGTGCCTGTGCCAGTTTCCATTCTTCCCTTTTCTCCCAGTGCTGGATCACTGTTAGGTATGACACTGTCTGTAAGCTGACTGCCAGTCCTGTGTCTCATTGTCCTTGTCTGTCCTCAGTGGGCTACGCCTGGCTCCCTCTGCTGAAGGATGGCAGGGTGATCATGAATGAGAGTCACGTCCCCGTGGCTGTCAACCTGCCCGCTGGCTACCTCAGCTGTCAAGAGGTTGTCAGCAAGGTAGCTCTCCCTTCAGACAAACACACACACACAAGACACACACACACACAAGACACACACACACAAGACACACACACAATCTTGCGCAGCTAACCATGTGGGGACACACAATTCAGCCCCATTCAAAATCCTATTTTGCCTAACCCCTAAACCTAACCTTAACCCTAGCTCCTAACCCTAAACCTAATTCTAACCCTAACACTAATTCTAACCTTAACCCTAAACCCCCTAGAAATAGCATTTGACCTTGTGGGGACTAACAAAATGTCCCCAGTTGGTAAAAAAAAGGGCATCCCAAGTGTACAAACAAGAGAATCCATGGTTCTTTTGTTAGAAAAAGTAATTTATTATATCCATAAATCTCCGTTTGGTTGGCGCGTTATGTTCAGAAAATCCACCGTCGAGTCGCCCGTTGTACAGTGAAGAGAAAGCGTTCAAATTATACCTATCAACTTTGCCCAAACAAATCAAAAATCATTTATAATGTATCCTTAGGTATCCTTTTATGAATATTAACGATTATATTTTACACGGATGATATCCTAAACGATATAAAAGGAAAATAAAGTGGGGCGGGCTCACGGTCTCGCGCCCAGGAAAAGTTTTTGACATCCGTGGTCCCTTCACTATTTCTTCTTCTATTCGGTTCTGTTCAATGATAAAGCCTTGAAACTATGTCTAAAGACTGTTGACATCTAGTGGAAGCCATAGGTACTGCAATCTGGGAGCTATTTTACATGCATTTCAATAGGAAGCCTATCAAACTGAGGAAATGTCACACAAAAAAAAAATTCTTGACAGAAATTCCTCAGGTTTTCGCCTGCTATATCAGTTTTGTTATACTCACAGACATTATTTTAACAGTTTTAGAAACTTCAGAGTGTTTCCTATCTAATTATGTGCATATCCTAGTTTCTGGGCCTGAGTGGCAGGCATTTTACTTTGGGCACGCCAGACTCTCCAAAACCGTCACCACTGCTGATGATGCTAAAGAGTTAAACGAATCCAGTCATTTTCTATCAGTAAAATGTAACCTGTAAGTGTCTGTGAAAGAAAGTAGTGGAGGAAAGAGAGAGCCACAGAACCTTTCTGAGTGGTACACTGCCTTACAAGGAGCTTGTTGTCTGCCTCAAGGTTGTGTCATTATCTCAGCCAATCAGGGGAGGTGAAAGCACGCAGCGGTGGGACTAAACAATGTTAAGCTAATTGCGTGGGAATACATTGGCTGAGTTAATGACGGGTGTTTAGTTGTTTCAACTTGAGCTTTAATTCTCTTCTCTGTATTGTACCCACCTAGAGTATACTAAATGCCTTTACTTTACTATTACTGTAGGTTGATCCAATACAGCACCTTTTGTAGTATGATAACCAGTGACTTTGTTTTAATAGGATTGTTAAAATATGTCCTATGTCCCGTGCAGCAGCAGCAGCATCCTGAAATCAAATGGGTGGATGGAGGCAAGCCTTTGTTCAAGGTGTCCACTCACCTTGTCTCCACTGTGTACACTCAGGTATGGTTTTATTTTCCCAGATTAGTTCAGGTGATGCAGGGTTTTTAAATGCATGATCTCCACCGCCTCTTCTAGACATCTTGTTTTCTAACATCTTTATTTCTCCTCTCTGTAGGATCAACATTTGCACAATTTCTTTGGTCAGTGTCAGAGCACAGAGTCTGCAGCCCAGGTGGCAGGAGGAGAGCTGGTTAAGTATCTGAAGGTAAAGCATTGTCAGTGACATTGGCACCTCCGTGGGCATGACCAGGATGTGTGAAGACATGTCTGACTGGGGTCTGAAAGACATGACACCTGTTGTTGTGTGCCGAATAGGGTGGCTTGTATTCGTTCTGTCTCTCAATCTCTCTCGATCTCCCTCCCTCCAACACCGGTCACCCATCGCTCTCTCTGCCATCCAGGCTGTCTGATTTACCCAGGATGTTTATAAGTCAGTGCTTGTTTACTCAGGCCTGGGTGGGACAATGCTAGCATTACCCTCGGCTCCAGTCCACAGGTGCTCTCTCCATTTCCCCCCTCTGAACACTGACATGAGCAGAGACACATTCAGATTAATCTCTGGAGTGCTCATGTAAACACACTATTCCACACAAACAATGGTCAGGTCTAGCAGAGAGAGTGTCCCTGGCAGGTTGTCAGATAACTTGGCTGGCTTTGGCCCGTACGGAGTGATGAACCAACGGGCCGCTCAGGAACTAAACTCGTAGGTGTGTGTGATTAACATGCTTGTTCTCAGGTGTGTCCTGTTATTCTTTGCTGCTTCCGTTTCCTCTTACGCAAAGGTGTTTGGTTTCCGCCCGTATCGGTGAGATGCAACTTTCACCCCCTCATCAGAGACTGATTAGAGCCGGCTTGGGAGTGCATGTTTACTGTACACCACCAAGCACTTAGATTGAAGCTGATTCTAATTTCATCTCTCCCTGCGAATAGTTTTAACATAAGTCAGTTCTGTTAATGTAGTTAAGCCTGTCTAGACCTTTGATGTGGATGACATTCTGCAGGATCAGCATTTTGACTCAGGGAAATACAAGACCTTCAGCGTGTTAGTAACCCTATTCTCTTCCCTCCTCAGAGTCTACACGCTATGGAGAGTGCTGTGATGATACACTTCCTGCCCACCACTCTCAACCAGCTCTTCCGTGTGTTGACCAGTGCCACCCATGAGGAGGTGGCCGTCAACGTCACCAAGTCAGTAGTGTTAGTCTGCGTCCCAAAATGGCACCCTATTCCCACACAGGGCTCTGGTCAAAAGTAGTGCACTATATAGGGAATAGAGTTCCACTTGGGAGACTCCCATAGACATTTGTTCTAATTGGGTTCTCTGTGAGGCCTTAGTATTGGGTTCTAATTGGGTCTCCTGTGAGGCCTGAGTATTGGGTTCTAATTGGGTTCTCTGTGAGGCCTGAGTATTGGGTTCTAATTGGGTTCTCTGTGAGGCCTATATATTGACCTGCTCTTACATCTGCTTTCTGGCCCTTTCAGAGTCATGATTCACATTGTTGCCCAGTGCCACGAAGAGGGGCTGGAACACTACCTACGATCATATGTCAAGGTAAGCATGGTACTGGTCCATTTATCATATGTCAAGGTAAGCTTGGTACTGGTCCATTTGTCATATGTATTTTGATATTTGGTATTTTATTAGGATCCCCATTATCTGTTGCAAAAGCAGCAGTTACTCTTCCTGGGGTCCACACAAAACATGGAACATAATATAGAAAATCAATAGACAAGAACAGCTCAAGGACAAAACTACATTAAAAAAGATTTAAGCCACACGTAGTCTACATATCAATGCATACACACAAACTATCTAGGTTAAATAGGGGAGAGGCATTGTGCCGTGAAGTGTTGCTTTATCTGTTTTTTTAAACCAGGTTTGCTGTTTATTTGAGCAATGATAGATGGAAGGAAGTTCCATTCAATAAGGGCTCTATATAATACTATACGCTTTCTTGAATTTGTTCTGGATTTGGGGACTGTGAAAAGACCCCTGGTGGCATGTCTGGTGGGAAAAGTGTGTGTCAGAGCTGTGTGTAAGTTGACTATGCAAACAATTTGGGATTTTCAACACATTCATGTTTCTTATAAAAAGAAGAAGTGATGCAGTCAGTCTCTCCTCAACTCTTAGCCAAGAAAGACTGGCATGTATATCAGCCCTCTGATTACAATGAAGAGCAAAACGTGCCGCTCTGTTCTACAGTGGCTTGCGAAAGTATTCACCCCCCTTGGCATTTTTCCTATTTTGTTGCCTTACAACCTGGAATTAAAATAGATTTGGGGGAGGTTTGTATCATTTGATTTACACAACATGCCTACCACTTTGAAGATGCTAAATATTTTTTATTGTGAAACAAACAAGAAATAAGACAAAAAAAAAACAGAAAACTTGAGTGTGCATAATTATTCACCCCCCCAAAGTCAATACTTTGTAGAGCCACCTTCTGCAGCAATTACAGCTGCAAGTCTCTTGGGTTATGTCTCTATAAGCTTGGCAAGTCTAGCCACTGGGATTTTTGCCCATTCTTCAAGACAAAACTTCTCCAGCTCCTTCAAGTTGGACGGGTTCTGCTGGTATACAGCAATCTTTAAGTCATACCACAGATTCTCAATTGGATTGAGGTCTGGGCTTTGACTAGGCCATTCCAAGACATTTAAACGTTTCCCCTTAAACCACTCGGGTGTTGCTTTAGCAGTATGCTTAGGGTCATTGTCCTGCTGTTTGTCTTCTCTGGAAGAGACTGACTGCATCACTTCTTCTTTTTATAAGAAACATTAATGTGTTTAAAATCCCAAATTGTTTGCGTAGTCAACTTACACACAGCTCTGACACACACACTTATTATGCTTCATTGTGGGGATGGTGTTCTCGGGGTGATGAGAGGTGGGTTTGCGCCAGACATAGCGTTTTCCTTGATGGCCAAAAAGCTACATTTTAGTCTCATCTGACCAAAGTACTTTCTTCCATATGTTTGGGGAGTCACCAAACGTTTTTGCTTATTTTTTTCTTTAACTTCGCTAGCGACCCACTCCCGACACCACCAGGTAAAATGTAAAGCGCCAAATTCAAAATCCCAAAGTTGAATTATTAAACATCCACCAATATACAAGTGTTCCATACTCATCAAAAGCTCTGTTTCTTGGCAATATCACAGCGTTGTCAGATTTCAAAAAGGCTTTACGGCGAAAGCACTACATTTGATTGTTTGAGGGCAGCACCTCACATACTTTCTCATAGCCATGAATTCATTAGCCAGCATGGCACACACATAACACATTTCACAGCGAAAACAAATCAATTACCTGTTGAAGAACTTCTGCTGAGGTCATCCCAAGTGTCCAACGANCGTTATAGTCAGAAACGACAGCCTCCACTAGTCCATTGAAACGTGGCGCGAACTCGTTCATCTTATACCTATAAACTTGTCCAAGAACAATCAAACATAGTTTTAAATGTATCCTTAGGAACACTTTTACGTATATTTACTATTATAAATCAACCGGAATATAAACTGATCGATAACGACGATAAATAAGACACTGTGCGACTTCTCGGGCGCGCGCCCTGGGTACTGTTGTCATCAAGGGGGGACTCACTTGTTTGGTCTTTTTCTATGGTCTAAAGCATCCAAAATGGAAGAAATACACTGTCTCGAGGCTGTTGACATCATAAGGAAGTGACGTATACTGCATTCATATGCCCTTATATGGTCATTTTCATGAGGGAGGGGTTCCCAAATGAGCAATGTGTCAAAATCACTTTTTCCAGGACAGAAATTCCTCTGGGTTTTGCCTGCCATATCCGTTCTGTTTCACTCACAGACCAATGGTTAACCGTTTTGGAAAATTCAGAGTGTTTCCTATCCAATGGTACTAAATATATGCATATCCTATTTTCTGGGCCTGAATGGGAGGCATTTTACTTTGGGCACGCCAGGCTCTCCAAAAACGGTCACCTCATGCACTGCTCCCTAACAAGTTAAGGAATGGCTTTTTTCTGGCCACTCTTCCGTAAAGCCCAGCTCTGTGGAGTGTACGGCTTAAAATGGTCCTATGGACAGATACTCCAATGTCCGCTGTGGAGCTTTGCAGCTCCTTCAGGGTTTAACTTTGGTCTCTCTGTTGCCTCTCTGATTAATGCCCTACTTGCCTGGTCTGTGAGTTTTGGTGGGCGGCCCTCTCTCGGCAGGTTTGTTGTGGTGCCATTTTCTTTCCATGTTTTAATAATGGATTTAATGGTTCTCCGTGGGATGTTCAAAGTTTCTGATATTTTTTTATAACCCAACCCTGATCTGTACTTCTCCACAACTTTGTCCCTGACCTGTTTGGAGAGCTCCTTGGTCTTCATGGTGCCGCTTGCTTGGTGGTGCCCCATGCTTAGTGGTGTTGCAGACTCTGGGGCCTTTCAGAACAGGTGTATATATACTGAGATCATGTGACAGATCATGTGACACTTAGATTGCACACAGGTGGACTTTATTTAACTAATTGTGTGACTTCTGAAGGTAATTGGTTGCACCAGATTGTATTTAGGGGCTTCATAGCAAAGGGGGTGAATACATATGCACGCACCACTTTTAATTCTTTTATTTTTTTTGCATTTTTTGGAACAAGTCATTTTTTTGTGTATGTCCATTACATTAAATGCCAGTGGCAGGTCATTGGTAAAAATAGAAAAGAGTAGAGGGCCTAGAGAGCTGCCCTGTGGTACACCACACTTTACATGTTTGACATTAGAGACGCTTCCATTAAAGAAAACCCTCTGAGTTCTATTAGATAGATAGCTCTGAATCCACGATATGGCAGAGGTTGAAAAGCCATAACACAAGTTTTTTCAACAACAGGTTATGGTCAATAATTTCAAAGGCTACACTGAAATCTAACAGTGCAGCTCCCACAAACGTCTTATTATCAATTTCTTTCAACCAATCATCAGTCATTTGTGTCAGTGCAGCAGTACATGTTGAGTGCCCTTCTCTATAAGCATGCTGAAAGTCTGTTGTTCATGTGTTTACAGAGAAGTAGCATTGTATTTGGTCAAACACAATTTTTTCCAACAGTTTGCTAAGAGCTGGCAGCAAGCTTATAGGTATTCTGTTAAAAACAGTAAAGGCCGCTTTACCACTCTTGGGTAGCGGAATGACTTTGGCTTCCTTCCAGGCCTGAGGACAAAGACTTTCCTCTAGGCTCAGATAAAAAATATGACAGATAGGAGTGGCTATAGAGTCAGCTACCACCCTCAGTAGCATTCCATCTAAGTTGTCAATGCCAGGAGGTTTGTCATTATTGATCGATAACAATAGTTATTTGTTTTTTTTATTGTTTTTTTTGTTTTTTTTATGCATGAATACAATTACTCACTGTTCGTTGTTTGCCCACTTTGCCAATTAAATAATCATTATAATAATTGGCAACGTCAAATGGTTTTGTGATGAATAAGCCATCGAATTCGATGAAAGATCTTTCTGCACATAATTTCATTTCAAGTTTTTTTCCATCATTCTTTATATCATTGATCTTGGCTTCATAATTTCATCTTCTTTTTGTTGAGTTTAGTCACATAATTTCTCAATTTGCAGTAAGTAAGCCAGGTAAGCTTGGTACTGGTCCATTTATCATTAGGCACAATTACCTACTGTGTAGTTGTAGAAACAGGATGTTGTTTTTTTCTCCCTCCCTGGTTCAGTATGTGTTTAAGACCGAGCCATACACATCCTCTACCACGAGAACAATGCACGAGGAGCTGGCCAAAGCCATGACTGCAATTCTAAAGCCTTCCACAGACTTCCTCACCAGCAACAAATTGCTCAAGGTAATGAACAGCACAGCAATAGTGTGAAGAAGGATTTTCTGGACATTTACATAAAGTTTCATGTTTGCATTGATTTGTATTTGTCTCTGTTTCGTAGTACTCGTGGTATTTCTTCGAAGCCTTAGTGAAGTCCATGGCACAGTACTTGATTGAGAGCAGTAAAGTGAGGGTAAGTCTGTTGTGACACTTGACAGTAAGCCAAGTCTTTATTCTTTCTATTATATAAATGTCAGCTCATCAGTTGGAGCTCCTAACATGCGCAGCAATGTGGGCTGCCACAGTCCTCCAACAGAATAAAGCACAGCCATGTCTCATAATTAACCGTCACTTCAATGCTATCCACAGCAGTCTCCCCTAACCAACCATAGCCCTGAGTTTCCTCCCTGGCATGGCCATGTATAATCAGGAAGCTGCTGTAGGAACCATTACTCTCCCTCAGGAGTGTGCCACACTGAACAGAGGAAACAGGGAGTCTCCATTAAGGGTTGCCCCCTCTACTGTGGTTCTGTGATGGCTCACTGGGATGGCCTCTCTCTGGGAATAGCTGTGGTGGGGTCAGAAACACAACCTGGGATGGCCTCTCTCTGGGAATAGCTGTGGTGGGGTCAGAAACACAACCTGGGATGGCCTCTCTCTGGGAATAGCTGTGGTGGGGTCAGAAACACAACCTGGGATGGCCTCTCTCTGGGAATAGCTGTGGTGGGGTCAGAAACACAACAGCAATGTGTTGTTGGAAGTGTGTAGCTCCTCGAGGACCAAATTGAAGTGTTGCATGGTACTTTCATATGCTATCCTCTGGGCACTTCTGGAATCCTAACCCAAAATCAATCTGACAGTAACAGCTCTGACAGTAACAGCTGTGACAGTAACAACAGTAACAACTGTGACCTTAACAGCTGGGACAGTAACAACAGTAACAACTGTGACAGTAACAGCTATGACAGTAACAACAGTAACAGCTGTGACAGTAACAGCTGTGACAGTAACAACTCTGATAGTAACAGCTGTGACAGTAACAGCTGTGACAGTAACAACACTGATAGTATCAGCTGTGACAGTAACAGCTGTGACAGTAACAGCTGTGACAGTAACAACTCTGATAGTAACAGCTGTGACAGTAACAGCTGTGACAGTAACAACACTGATAGTAACAGCTGTGACAGTAACAGCTGTGACAGTAACAACACTGATAGTAACAGCTGTGACAGTAACAGCTGTGACAGTAACAACATTGATAGTAACAGCTGTGACAGTACCAGCTGTGATAGTAACAGTTGTGACGGTAACAACACTGATAGTAACAGCTGTGACAGTAACAGCTGTGACAGTAACAACACTGATAATAACAGCTGTGACAGTAACAGCTGTGACAGTAACAACTCTGATAGTAACAGCTTTGGCAGTAACAGCTGTGACAGTAACAGCTCGTCTCGGTTTCTCAGCTGTCCAGGAACCAGCGTTTCTCGGCCGGCTTCCACCACACAGTGGACACCCTGGTCAACATGATGATGCCCCACATCACCCAGAAGTACAAGGACAACTTGGACGCAGCCCGCAACGCCAACCACAGCCTGGCTGTCTTCATCAAGGTCAGCTGGCGCCATCTGATTGGCTAGACGGGCACACTTGGTCATCCTTGTACTCTACTGAAATAATCATTTTCTTCCTGTGTCCACAGCGCTGTTTGACCCTCATGGACAGAGGCTTTGTCTTCAAGCAGATCAACCACTACATCCACTGCTTTGTGCCTGGAGACCCCAGGGTAGTTCTCATGATGATATGATTATGTTGAGTTATTACAATAACATTCATATTTCCAAAACTATACCTTAAGAGTAACACTTATGTATATGTATCTTGTTTTCAGACTCTGTTTGAGTTCAAGTTTGAGTTCCTGCGTGTCATATGCAACCACGAGCACTACATCCCCTTGAATCTGCCCATGCCTTTTGGAAATGGGAGGATACAGAGATTTCAAGGTGAGCAAAATAAAATATACAGTATGAAGGTATACCAGGGCTGTATGAGATACTTCTATTGTACTAACCTAAAACCACAATGCTTTTATACAGCATGATGTTGGGAAAGCTGTCTGCCAAAGTTGAAGGATCCTGTCCATTTTAGTGTTCAATCAATCAATCAATCAAATGTATTTATAAAGCCCGTTTTACATCAGCTGATGTCACAAAGTGCTTATACAGAAACCCAGCCTAAAACTCTAAACAGCAAGCAATGCAGATGTAGAAGCACGGTGGTTAGGAAAAACTAGAAAGGCAGGAACCAATGAAGAAAACTAGAGAGGAACCAGGCTCTGAGTGGTGGCCAGTCCTCTTCTGGCTGTGCCGGGTGGAGATTATAACAGAACATGGCCAAGATGTTCAAATGTTCATAGATGACCAGCAGGGCCAAATAATAATAATCACAGTGGTTGTAGTGTTCAGAGTGTTTTAAGTTGCTTTTCCATCTCTTCAAACTATACTTTCTTCAAGTACACTACCTACAGTACATTCAGAAAGTATTCAGACCCAGTTTGTCATTATGGGGTTTTGTGTGTAGATTGCTGAGAAAATGTTTGATTTCATCCATTTCAGAATAGACTGTAAAGTAACAAAATGTGTAAAAAGTGAAGGGGTGTGAATTCTTAACTATTGCACTATATGCTGTCAAAGTTCTGATAGACCCCAACCCATACTGTCCTGATAGACCACAACCCATACTGTCCTGATAGACCCCTACCTATACTGTCCTGATAGACCCCTACCTATACTGTCCTGATAGACCCCTACCTATACTGTCCTGATAGACCCCTACCTATACTGTCCTGATAGACCCCTACCTATACTGTCCTGATAGACCCCTACCTATACTGTCCTGATAGACCCCTACCTATACTGTCCTGATAGACCCCTACCT
>QNTS01000442.1:8266-49763 GCA_003317085.1 Hucho hucho | reverse complement strand
GTGTTGATCTACCACTGATCAGAAACATTTAGCATGCTATACTGTAGCCTAAATCAAGTGTTGATCTACCACTGATCAGAAACATTTAGCATGCTATACTGTAGCCTAAATCAAGTGTTGATCTACCACTGATCAGAAACATTTAGCATGCTATACTGTATCCTAAATCAAGTGTTGATCTACCACTGATCAGAAACATTTAGCATGCTATACTGTAGCCTAAATCAAGTGTTGATCTATCACTGATCAGAAACATTTAGCATGCTATACTGTAGCCTAAATCAAGTGTTGATCTACCACTGATCAGAAACATTTAGCATGCTATACTGTAGCCTAAATCAAGTGTTGATCTATCACTGATCAGAAACATTTAGCATGCTATACTGTAGCCTAAATCAAGTGTTGATCTACCACTGATCAGAAACATTTAGCATGCTATACTGTAGCCTAAATCAAGTGTTGATCTACCACTGATCAGAAACATTTAGCATGCTATACTGTAGCCTAAATCAAGTGTTGATCTACCACTGATCAGAAACATTTAGCATGCTATACTTATTTTGCTCGATCGTATATAGACAACTCCAAAAGCCCGCGGAGGTTGTGAAATATGAACAGGAGACTCACATGCTTCTGAAAATAGGATTGCTACTATTTTCTATCAGTATCATGATGAATGTAAGACCCAACGCCTGCTCCCTAACGAAGTGGATTGAAGTTAGGAAAGAGATGAAACGTGGATAATAAAAAAAGCATGTTTGCCTTGGTTTCAAAATATCACTTTTTTATAGATTATATGACAACACTGCCTTGAAACAAATTGTGTGAGAAAAATATTATTTGTATTTTACCGTTATTTTTCATTATATTCTTACTATAAAATATATATGTGTTGACTGTGATTGGGTAGATGTGTCTTGTCTGTTTTAATGAACAAAACAACAACTATTGATTTCATTTGGATGGCGCAGCCATGGCTACACAGACCTGTAACATTAGGCCTAATTAAACTCAAAATATGCTGTTCCCTTCTTTTGAAAATGAATTGTATGTGTCTTATAATGCTTCTTAGGACCTGCCTAAACAAATAAATAATGGATTTATTTTTGATGGCGTATATTCCCAATGGATTTATTAAAAAATAGACGCCCACCCACTTCTGCACACCACAACTACCGCTCGTCCTCGGCATGGGAGGTATAAAAGGTGTAGGCAGGCAAGAATGTGGTAAAAATGGTCCCGTTTGTAAAGGGGTCATCTAAATATATAAAAAAATTTACAGGCAAAATACTGTAAATCCTTAGCAGGATTAACTTCTTATAGGCTCCGTTTATCTCCTTGGCTTCTCTCCAGCACTCCTGAACCGCTAATCAAAGGGCTACCCAGACTATTTGTATTACTGCTGCTCTTTAATTATTTATACATTTTTCATTATTTGGTTCTTTTATTTCTTTTTTAGGGGTATTTGTCTTAAAACGGCATTGTTGGTTAAGGGCTTGTAAGTAAGCATTTCAGGTCTTGTAAGTAAGGTCTACACCTGTTGTATTCGACGCATGTGACAAATACAATTTGATTTGATTTTAAATTGTGGAGTTTGCCGTCTCATGGAGATAACCGGGCACCTACCTTGTAGAGATGTTATCAGGGAATCAGCTCTGCTCCACACTATCCAAAAACGCGTTAAGCAAAAAAACGACATGCAACTAATTCCACGTCTAATTATATGCTTGAATTTAGTACAAAGAAATGGCACAGCATAGCTTATCAGCTCAATAGCTTTTAAGAGGTCATGTGGAACAAATTTGCTTTTAAATCCCATTTTCATATCTTGTTCACCATATCCTCATTATACACAATGTCAGTGGAGTTATACAACTCTTTATGTTGTGTTGCATCAATGACAATTAGGTCTCTAGTATTCATAACTCTTCCAGTACTTTTGCACTAACCTTCATAAAAGCTTTGAAATGAATCCCTCGTGTGTGTGTGTCGTCCATAGCCGATCATGTTAATGTGGACACGGTATGACAGCTGTGTGTTATCTGTCCCTCTCTCCCATACAGGATGTCCTGATGGAGCTGTTGGAAGAGTGTGCTGATGGCCTGTGGAAGGCTGAGCGCTATGAGCTCATCTCAGACGTCTACAAGCTCATCATCCCCATCTACGAACAGGGGAGGGATTTTGAGGTACAGCAGCAGACCTGCAGCCTCTGATGTCACTCTCAATGTCATGAGGCTCAACTCCCTCTGGTGTCACTGTCTATGTCATGGGGCTCAACTCCCTCTGGTGTCACTGTCTATGTCATGGGGCTCAACTCCATCTGATGTCACTGTCTATGTCATGGGGCTCAACTCCATCTGATGTCACTGTCTATGTCATGGGGCTCAACTCCCTCTGATGTCACTGTCTATGTCATGGTGCCCAACAATAATGTCTCAAGGCCCCCAAACATGGATTAAGGCACAGATTCTTATCAATGTGTTTGTGTGTTTCTCAATTCCCTAGAAACTGTCTCACCTCTATGACACACTCCATCGTGCCTACATCAAAGTGACAGAGGTCATGCACACGGGCAAGAGGCTGCTGGGAACGTACTTCAGAGTGTCTTTCTTCGGCCAGGTAAGATAATGATTGAAATCTGATGGTAGGCTGTCGCAAAACAAAAAAACTATGCAATGGAGATCAAACAAGTTGTTTCCCTTTCCCACTATACTATTGCTTTGCACTTTCCAGTACATTATACAGGTATTAGATATTGTAGATATTATATTTTTTGTATTTTTTTTAAGATTAATTCAGGAACAAATGTGAAAATTCATTTAGAACACGTCTCCAACTGCCCTATATCAAAACTGTGAACATCTTGATTTGAGCATGGGAGCTGCTGGAACACGTCTCCAACTGCCCTATATTAAAACGGTGAACATCTTGATTGAGCATGGGAGCTGCTGGAAGAGTTTTGATTGATAAAAGCATGACCACATCACGTGGTCTTTTGTTACTCATTCTAATGTTTTTTTTCTGCTTTTCATCCTCTTTAAAGGCAGCGGTAAGTTCTGCAGTAGGCTCTGCTCACTTTCCTGAGCAGCGTAAATCTGTGTGGCGTGCTGCTGCTGTAATCCATGACATGTTTCAGCCACTAGCGTGCTGCTGCTGTAATCCATGACATGTTTCAGCCACTAGCGTGCTGCTGCTGTAATCCATGACATGTTTCAGTCACTAGTGTGATGCTGCTGTAATCCATTACATGTTTCAGGCACTAGTATGCTGCTGCTGTAATCCATGACATGTTTCAGCCACTGGTGTGCTGTTGCTGTAATCCATGACATGTTTCAGTCACTTGTGTGCTGTTGCTGTAATCCATGACCTGTTTCAGTCACTTGTGTGCTGCTGCTGTAATCCATGACATGTTTCAACCACTTGTGTGCTGCCTAAAACTCTTAGCAGTTACACTTTTTTTTACAACAGCAATGCATGTTGCTGATCCACTGAATTTGGCTTTTTTTTGCTTCCATTTTTAGATGTCATTTTCACCTAAGTCTTCTTACACCTGGTTCTTCCTCATCTTTCAGTGTGTTAACTAGTTGCTTTTGATAGTGTGCTTTGTTGGAGTGGATAACCTTCCCAGAACCATGTTCCTTCTGACTCAGTGTTATTTCTGTATGCGGTGTTATGGTGTGGGCGCTTATCTGCTATAGTTGTAGTCTGGGTAGTGTTGAAATAACTCCGATTTTGTTTTCTGTTGCTCTACCTACAACACCGTAGCAGTACCAGTTTACTGACTCTGAGACTGAGGTAAATGAATGAGAAAGTGAATAATCTGATGAATGCACTGCATTGAAGCTTAAGGCTAGTGATGTGGTCCGGGTTAGTACAGTCAGTGGTATTACTGGTATGTGTCCATCACCGCTTCATTACCTCCTCCTAGCTTATCTAATCCATCTCAGCACTCTCTACTACTACCTGGCTCAGTGTTGCCCTGACAACAAGAGGCTATATTAGTCAAGGTTTAATGGTAGGATTCCATGTCTTACTGGGTAAATGTATCCAGTCATCTGGCTGGTGGCTACTACATTCATCTACAGTGTTAAGGTACTTTTTATTGACGTTTTTTGGGGGGTATAAATACTGTAGACCCTTTGATAGAGTGAAATTCAAGCCTCTCAATTCATCCTTTTTATTGGTCCCATAGCACTGTTCCTGGACCAGTTTTGTTGTTTGTTTCTGTGCTTTTGGGAATAAGTATTTTGGCAATATTTCTTGTTCTTAGGTTCAGGATTCTAGTGCCTCAGCTCCTCACGTGTTGTTGTGCTCATTGTTTTAGGTGTTCATACTGCTTTTGATGTCATTGTTACATGAATACCGTCACATTTGTGTTTTCATGTTGTTTTCCTATTCTCTAGTACTGTATGTACTATAACCATAGTGTGTATTGTTGGCTTCCACCTAGGGATTCTTTGAGGATGAAGATGGTAAGGAGTACATCTACAAAGAACCCAAATTCACCCCACTGTCAGAGATATCTCAGAGGCTACTCAAGCTCTACTCTGACAAGTTTGGCCCGGAGAATGTCAAGATGATTCAGGACTCTGGAAGGGTAAGAGTCAAACTTTACTCATAGTATTTTACCATTTATTTTGGGTTTCTATGGTTCTGATTGGTCCTTCATGTTATGCGTCCCATCCAGATCAACCCTAAAGATCTGGACTCTAAGTATGCTTACATCCAGGTGACCCACGTCACCCCGTACCTGGAAGAAAAGGAGCTGATGGACAGGAAGACAGACTTTGAGAAGAGCCACAACATCCGGCGCTTTGTCTTCGAGATGCCCTTCACCGTGTCGGGGAAGAAGCAGGGAGGGGTGAAGGAGCAGTACAAACGCAGGACCATCCTGACCAGTAGGTTCTACAGTACTTCATGTGAATCATCGGGTCAATGTGTTCACAGTAGAGACCCATAGCTAGACCTCTCCTTCTGATGTGCTGTTCATGGATGTAGAGAAGTTCTGACAAAATCTGTGAATTTAAGATATGATTTCCCCTTAGAGACACAGATTGGGACACACCTCTAGATGACTCATCTCACTGAAAACAACAAGACACAAATATCAGACAGGTTCCTTATCACTCACACTAACATGATCCACACATACTGCTTAGAACACTCCCTACGAGTAGCTGGAAAAGGGGAGGGACTCCAGACAATCTACAGATATGTGTAGTCCATGGGACCCAGCCGTGGAGCAGACAACTGTATCAAAACCCATCAGTCGACACAGATCCACTCACGTGGGAATACTGATGTTAAACATGTCATAGTATCTACAGTATTTACTCAGACAAGCACCTCATTCCCATAGAATACCTTTGCTAGTGCCGGCATACCTGTATCTCTCTCGCTGTCATATTAGGAAGGGTCCTTTGTAATTATGGAAATATTGGATTAGGTTCTGAGTATGTCAGCTCTTTGTTTAGAATCCTTCTTCGTCATAATTGGTTGTGTTTTATTGTTTTACAGTGTGAAAGATCCCATAATGCAACCTTTATCTTCATTAACTGATAGCGCTGCCTTACCTCAAAGGTCTTTAGTGAGTGAATGAGTCTCACACTATAAAACTGCTTGGAACACACATCTGTCTGAACACCTAAGAAATGCACGTGTGGGTGAGGAGTTGTTGTGGGCCAAATAGGGTGACGTACGCGAAACCACGTTAATGTATCCATTCTCTCTCTCTCTCTCTCTCTCTCTCTCTCTCTCTCTCTCTCTCTCTCTCTCTCTCTCATAGCAACCCACTGTTTCCCCTATGTGAAGAAGCGTATTGCGGTGATGTACCAGCACCACACAGACCTGAACCCCATAGAGGTGGCTATAGACGAGATGAGCAAGAGGTTGGCCGAGCTAAGACAGCTAGTTGCCACCAGCGAGGTGGACATGATCCGCCTGCAGCTGAAACTACAGGGCAGCATCAGTGTCCAGGTGCAGACCTCCGTCCTTACAAACCACATCCGCTGTCCTCACAAACCACATCCGCTGTCCTCACAAACCACATCCGCTGTCCTCACAAACCACATCCGCTGTCCTCACAAACCCCATCTTCTATTCTCACAAACCACATCCTCTATCCACATCTTCCGTCCTCACAAACCACAGACACACACACAACTATTTTATTCAATAGATGTTCTATATGGTAAAGACATCTCTCAACTTGTTCTATATGGTAAAGATATCCCTCAACTTGTTCTATATGGTAAAGATATCCCTAAACTTGTGAATCTAAAATACATTTTCCTTTAATCTATAGGTAAATGCTGGTCCCCTCGCATATGCCCGAGCTTTCCTGGATGATGCCAGCACCAAGAAGTACCCTGACAACAAGGTCAAACAACTTAAAGAGGTCTTCAGGTGAGTTGTTAAAGTACACATAGTAAAATAGGATAGGTCTTGACTAGAATATACATATGAAGTGGGTAAACAGTATGTAAACATTATTAAAGTGGCCAGTGATCCATTATTAAAGTGACCAGTGTTCCATGACTATGTACAGTACATAGGGCAGCAGGCTCTAAGGTGCAAGGTAGAGTAACCTGTTAGTTGCCGTCTTGTGACCATGACTAAAGTTCAGGGCAGGGTACTGGGCAGGGGCCGGCTAATGGTGACTATTTAACAGTCTGATGGCCTTGAGATAGAAGCTGTTTTTCAGTCTCTCGGTCCCAACTTTGATGCACCTGTACTGACCTCGCCTTCTGGATGGTAGCGGGGTGAACAGGCAGTGGCTCATGTGGCTGATTATGTATGACACTGGCCTTTTGCGAGCAGGGAGTTTGTGGAGGCGTGTGGCCATGGCCTGGGCATCAACGAGCGGCTGATTAAAGAGGACCAGCAGGAGTACCATGACGAGATGAAGGCCAACTACAGAGACCTGGCCAGAGAGCTGTCTGCCATCATGCACGAGCCAGTAAGCATGAGTTATCTGCTAGCGTAACAAACATTGGGATCCATCATTGTTTGTTCATCAGCCGTTTTTTGATGATTTGTACATTTTGGAAGAATCTGTTGTGTTTGTTTTGATTGCAATACTGGTAAAACAGTTTAATTGGAGCATTATTATGAAAGTAACAGTCATTAGTAAGGCATTGGGATTTCATAGTAATTTTCTAATATTTCATGCTGTTGTGATATTTAATAACCCCCCTTTCCCTCTGTTTTTCCTTTGTGCTGACATGAGCAGATTGGATGGTAAAACATCTTTGGCGTGGGCTTTATTACGTGTGATTCATCCTTACTAAGTTGTCTGAAATAATCAGTTGTTCCTTTAGCATAATCTTGAACACCCTCCATCGCTCCCTTTCAGATCATTCCAGTGGAGGATGGCATGAAGAGCGTTCTTCCAGACTCACTGCACATCTTCAACGTCATCAGTGGTACCCCCAGCGGTGCCACCATCGTGGGCATGCCCAACTCCTCCTCTGTGGTGTGAGACCCACCGGGATTGGCTGACTCCTGACCTCAATGCTCTGTGCCAGCGCTGCTATGAGTGGCTATTCCTGCTTCTCTGTTCTCCTTATCATCAAGTTTGCTTCGGGCTAAACTGAGACAATATTGATGTTTTGTTAATTTTCTCTCACACCTTCTCTGGCTTGTCCAATGGGCCAGGACAAAGGACTGTGTTACACTGTTGTATATTCCTCTTTATAAAACTGTTTCAGTTCCACAATATTCTTGGGATGTCTGGTGTGAACCGCTCTCTTGAGGTCATGCCACAGCATCTCAATCGGGTTGAGGTCAGGACTGACTGCACACTGTGTTTGTCTATTGTTGTGACTTAGATGAAGATCAGATAAAATTGTATGACCAATTTATGCAGGAATCCAGGTAATTCTAAAGGGTTCACATACTACTCTTCCCACTGTATACATCATGGAACCCCAACACTCCACAGACCGGAACCCCAGTCAGGATGGAGGCTACACCAGTCCCCCCCCCGCATAATATGTTCTTCAGATGCAGAAATCCAGGTAATTCCAAAGGGTTCACATACTTTTTCTTGCCACTGTATATGACATCACTGGTAGTGTTTCCTGTGGAGCCCTCCCCGTAGGGATCCTTAAAGCGACAGAAATGTGCATGTGATGTCACTAGCCCCCGTCAGCCTTCTGTCATCTCATTTTGATCTCTGTTTGTTTTGATCATTTGTCTTCTGCTCTGAACTCTTCAAGTGATTTTCTATGTATTGATGTATTGATGAACATTATAAACCAGGTGGTTTGAGCCCTGAGTGCTGATTGGCAGAAAGCTGTGGTATATCAGACCATTTACCACGGGTATGACAAAACAAATATTTTTTCTTTTTTAATTATGTTGGTAAACAGTTTATAATAGCAATAAGGCACCTCAGGGGTTTGCGGTATATGGCCAATATACCACGGCTAATGGCTGTATCCAGGCACTCCGTGTTGCGTCGTACATAAGAACAGCCCTTAGCCGAGGTATATTGGCCATATACTAGACCCCTGAGGTGTCTTATTGCTTAAATATATGCTGCGTACATTGGCATTCATCTCTCTGTACATGTACACAAAGACTTGTTATATTTCTACAAAGCTGCAATTTATTGGAAAAAGAGCCTCCTATGAAAAACTTAGCATTCAACCTTAATCACTTAAATGTCTTAGAATGGGATTTTTAAAAAATATTTAAAGCCATTGCACATAAGTATATTCCAAGCTGTTTATTCATGTATATAAAAAGGGAGTGCAATATTTGTATTTTGCAAAGTACAGTGTCTTGCTGTGTTGGGTTCAATAATACACTGTAAAGATTATGTTCATCCTTCTTGTCAAAGCAATTTAATTTTCAGAGACCTACTGTGGAAGTTATATGAAGCTTTTACCATTTGAGTGTTTATTCAAATGTTAAAGAAATCATTTTATATTTGGGAAGTAATGGGTTTTTAATTTTTATTTAACAGAAAGTAACTTTTCTGCTGTAAACAGAAATATTCTCTAATGCTTTTCTTTTCAATAAAATTCACTCATTCCTCTTCCCTTCTACTTGGGATTTCCTTATAAACTTTGTTTGTTTATTGTCCAATAATTGTACAACCATTATAGATATGGAATGTTTGGTTCTAAACCATATTGATGGGAGTATAGGTCAAACACATAAATGTAATCCTAATCTTATTTTACCTGCAGGACGTGGAACCAGCACAGAAGACTTCCGTTATGGCCCCCAC
Organism: Hucho hucho; assembly: GCA_003317085.1. Taxonomy (NCBI): domain Eukaryota; kingdom Metazoa; phylum Chordata; class Actinopteri; order Salmoniformes; family Salmonidae; genus Hucho; species Hucho hucho. The sequence continues at coordinate 40,525 of QNTS01000442.1, read as the reverse complement.
CTCCTTCAATCATGAAGGTCCTAAATGGAACAATGAGACAGAAGAGGCATAACATGTTACGTTGAGAGTTTACAGTTGTTTGCGCTGGTGTCATGTGGCTGCCGTGTCGACTTGCCTCTTGCCTTTTGCAGACATTATGACCAACCCATCAAGGTCACGGATGTAGCTTTCGATGAACTCCTCAGCCTCAACCACCTCCACCTCTGCCCCACGACTTCTTTTGATAGTGCTCTCTCTTAATTCATTTAAAAAAGATACTTGTCAAGAATTACATTCAGGAAGAAAATAACAAATACAGCATTTCACTCCTCTACCTTTACCTCCCCCATGTCCTTTACCTTATAAACCGTCTCTACCTCCACCACAATCATATTTTTCTTCAATTACCAATTTAGGGTTAGTAGGGCCCCTCAACAGTCTTTTTTTTTAAACGGGCCACCAAATCGCTAAGTCCCCTGCAGTAGGCCTATCGAGAGCACTCTCTGAGGTGAATTAACTCAGACTGCTGAAGTGATGTATAGCAAGCGCTCTCAGACTTGTCTGTCAGCCAAAAGCTATTGTAATGTTTTACAATACATACGAGTCCATTGTAATGACAGGTCATAAATCCTAGACAAATATACATTTTCTAACTATTTTCATCAGTCACTGAGACTTCACCTACCTCTCTCTCTCCAATAAGTTTCTTCTCACAAGTGTATTTCTGATGGGAAGACACAGGGGCAGCTGATTGGCAGATAATTAAGATATTCATATATTCAAAACCCATACCAAGACGTTTAGTAATAAGAGACAACTCAAATCATATCAACTGATATCAATCAACAATTCAGGTGTTATTAAACATAGATAGACATATTTATTAAGGTTTTATTAAACATAGTATTTCATTGTTGTCAACCCCTTGTCTTGTGGGACATCATGGTAGCAGGACACAATGCAACTATACAGACTGAAAGTTGGGAGAGAGAGACCATCCATTACCAGCATAAGTGTAGTTTGTGTATCTAAAAACCTGAAATTCTACTCGTAATCCTATCTCATGCGTTAGCTAGTTGGCTCAGTTTACAATATAGAACGATGTATATACGTCGATATTTGTCAGTCAATCGGAGCTGGCTGAATTTCTACAGGCACTCCGACAGTACCTAGCTAGATATTTTGCCACTTTGGACGCGGTGTGCAGTCGCCTCCGACGCCGCGGTGGAAGCCTTGCTGAGAGCCCATTGGCTATCGAACGGCCAATGGGCGTGGGTCTGGAGTGCTTTGGAGCTTCCCTGGAGGAGTATTCCGCCGCGCTCCGCTCCGCCGCGCTCCGCCCCGCCCCGCCCCGCTCCGCCGCTCCCCGCTCCGCCGCGCCCCGCTCCGCCGCGCCCCGCTCCGCCGCGCTCCGCTCCGCCGCGCCCCGCTCCGCCGCGCCCCGCCCCGCCCCGCTCCGCCGCGCCCCGCTCCGCCGCGCCCCGCTCCGCCGCGCTCCGCTCCGCCGCGCTCCGCTCCGCCGCGCTCCGCTCCGCCCCGCTCCGCCGCGCTCCGCTCCGCCGCGCTCCGCTCCGCCGCGCTCCGCTCCGCCGCAGTGTTTCTGAAGGCTTCCCCTAATGTGAGAATGACAGCTATCAAAATGGCGGAGGGCAATAGAGAAAAGTGATGAGGACAGGGCAACAAATGAGACAACTATCCTCAATGTATTATATTATTCTCACTGTTCATCGGATATTCTCGAAAACATTAAGGTTTGGTGAGACTTGTGCAGAGCCTAGTTTGTGCTTCTGTTGAAGATTTAGCTAGCTAACGTTAGCTAGTTTGCTATCTGCGGAAGAGGCACAACTTCCAAGACATTGCAGCTAAAAAAAAAACAAGCAATGTTTTTTGAGCTGATTCCGTGATAGCTAGGGACTTTGTGTAAATCCGGCATTATAATTCCTATAACGCAAGGTATCATTAGCTGGACATCAACAGCTTCGCACTCTCCTCTGATTTGGGCTAGCTAATGTTACAGTAACTCATTTAGCTAGCAAACAAAGTGGCGTCAACTGAGTACGATTTTTACTGATTGTTTATTTAATGCCGACATGGCTCATTCCCCGGTTCAGAGCGGCATTCCAGGGATGCAGGTAAGATTTTTGTCTTAGTTCATCAAAGTAGTCGGTTCTCCCTCAATTTCTTTGCAATACTTTAGCGAACTTGTTAGCCAGCTAACCTTTACTAACGATACTGACTCGATTACGTGATCCAGTAAACTCGACTTTATTTTTTGTTCACATCCTCACTAGCTGTGTTAGTTTATTAGGTAACGTTAACTAGCCATTTAGCCAGCCAACTATGGAAAGACACAAGGTATTGGATTCTTTGCACCAGAAAAAGGCCCACTGATGAGGCCAATCTATTGAGCCATATTTATGTTGAGCAGAGATGTGGCCAGATTGGCCCCATGTGGTGCAGTCTGTCTCTGACAGTCCTGTAGACTAGATGGCAAAGTTAAGCATGTGTTTTACAATATATAAACTATTTAGCATGTTGCTAGAACAAGACAAGTGTTTTCCATTTAAGCCAAATCCTGAGCTACAACTGAAATGCTTTCACTGTAGTGTTACACTAATGCACATTAATGGTTTGTGATTACTCAGAAAGGCCATGCATTTTAAGCGCGACTCAATGGCCCAACCACTAAACACCTTTTTATTCAACAAGGAAACATGAAAGCATGTTACTGAGGTGCCTGCCAGTTTTGACGCAGTGGAAAGTAAATCTTTCCACTTAAACATTCTTGACATTTTTCATTCCAGCCAGTCAACAAGAAAGCTGCCAGGACATGACTTATCTCGTAAGAGAACTAGGTCTCTAGGTCATTCCCCATTCCGACAATGGACATATGACTGTCATTGTCATGGGGCACCACCGCGGGATAGCCTTGAGCTGCATGAATAGAGCCATGTTTCACAACTGTACTGTCCTCTCCTGAATGGTGGCAACCTGGTTCATTCAGGCTTGGCCTGGGTAGAGCTGACCCAGAGGGAGAAGTGGAGTGTGTGTATATATGGGGGGGGGGGGCTCAGCCCTCAGGGTGCATACTGACTCCAGTGGACCACGCAATCTGGTGGTGCAGCTGGGAGAGGATCAAACTCATGCTTTTTATAGGGATGTTTTAGATTGTGGAGCCTGTAGTCGCAGGGCCCAATGTTGTTTTTCCCATGGAGGTCAGACTCAATAGGATGTTTTTTCACCTGGATGACCGCTCTGCTGTTGTGACAGGCTGTATTCTCTTTCACCCCCCCTTTTCAACTCATGTCAAGATATCAAATCAAAGTTTATTTGTCACGTTATTTGTCACGTTACTTACAGGCTCTAACCAACAGTGCAAAAAAGGTATTATGTGAACAATAGGTAAGTAAAGAAATAAAAACAACAGTGAAAAATAACAGTAGCGAGGCTATATACAGTAGCGTGGCTATAACAGTAGCGAGGCTACATACAGGCACCGGTTAGTCGGGCTGATTGAGGTAGTATGTAGATATGGTTAAAATGACTATGCATATATGATGAACCGAGAGTAGCAGTAGCGTAAAAGAGGGGTTGGCGGGTGGTGGGTGGCGGGACACAATGCCGATAGCCCAGTTAGCCAATGTGCGGGGACACTGGTTGGTCGGGCCAACCAATAGTAGTCTCTTTGCCTTTTTTTATGGAGCAGATTTACAACATTCTCCAGGGGTTGTTATGAGAACAATAGGCAAGCTGTTCAGCATTGTTTTTATGGTAAATTAAACTATAATTCTAGTGCAAGCAAATCAAGTTACTCTCTCTTTCCAGAATGTCCCATAATGGGTATCAAAATGCGATTAGTGTGTAGGGATATGAAATCTTTATGCCTCTAGTGAAATTAATTGGACATTGTTCGCCTATAAAACAAAGTATTGTGACTGGGAAATGTTCCTTTGCACTACTTCTGTCATGCAGTATAATATGCCATTCCATAATTGGCAACAAAAGTGCTTCAGGCAGTTAATCGTTGCAGTGCAGGAAGTGAATTGTAATGTCAAGCGTGAAGAGGACCATCCCCTCCTTTGTAGACCACAGGGGGGAAAAAGAGGGCCTGTCTGAGGGGAGGGTGTGTTTTCCTGCTCCAAGCTATTCACTGTCTTTATGGAGGAAACCTTTGTTCTATTCTTTCACTGTCCATATTGATGTATAGGTTGTTTCTTTTCCTCCAAGAGATTTTCTCACTATTTATCATATCGGGATTTTCTTGTTAGGTTGAGATGCTTCACAATTTCCCACTTTACTGGCCAAAGTACAAAGTCCCAGTAGATAGTCCCAGTAGGGGCGGCAGGTAGCCTGGCAGGTAGGAGCGTTGGGCCAGTAACAGAAAGGTTGCTGGATCGAATCCTTGAGCTGACAAGGTAAAAATATGTTGTTCTGCCCCTAAGCAAGGCAGTTAACCCAGTGTTCCCCGGGCGCCGATGACGTGGATGTATATTAAGGCAGCCCCCCTCACCTCTGATTCAGAGGGGTTGGGTTAAATATGGAAGACACATTTCAGTTAAATGCATTCAGTTGTACAACTGACTAGGTGTCCCCCTTTCCCTAGATCCCCCCCAGCCCGCCACCACTGCAGAAAAACATCCAAAGGGAAACACTGTTAGCCTAACTTGCAGAAGCATAGACCTATTTGACAAAAATGGATAAAGGCAGGTGACCAAGAGTCAGAAAGTGTGAAAGACTGCTTTGTTTGTCAACAAGGCCAAACTAAAGCCATGGGATTAGTGGTGCTGTTCACCTATTGGTTGTTATGGGTGTTTAGAATAAATTCCTAAAGCTCCTTGAGTTTCTCAGGGGTATAATGATGATATTATTGGTTCCAGCAATGGGATTCCAAAGCTGTACCCCCCCCCCCCCACACCAGAATCCTTTGTATTATAGCGTTCTGTGATTGGCCCAGTGAAGCATTAGTAACTGAACAGAGCCTTAATAGTCTTACCATGTAGCAGAGTATGTAACCCTTCAACCATTGAGAATTTACAATAGTTACTCAATGTTTTTGAAAAATCTTTCCAGCTCTCTTCCTTTTGATAACCACTTGGCGTGAAAGCGAAAAATGTCATGATCTCGTTTCCAGTGGAAACGTCATAAAATAGGCCTACCTGATAACTTCTTATCAGTGCTTGACTTGGGCTGAAATAGGTTCCGGTACTCATTTTAGGTGCTGGTACTGTTTACAGTGCATTCGGAAAGTATTCAGTCCCCTTGACTTTTTCCACATTTTGTTACATTACAGCCTTATTCTAAAATGTATTAAATAGTTTTTTTCCCCCCCTCAGTCTACAAACAATACCCCATAATGACATAGCCAAAACATCACATTTACATAAGTATTCAGACTCTTTACTCAGTACTTTGTTGAAGTACCTTTGGCAGCAATTACAGCCTTGAGTTTTCTTGTGTATGACGCTACAAGCTTGGCACACCTGTATTTGGGGAGTTTCTCCCGTTCTTCTCTGCAGATCCTCTCAAGCTCTGTTAGGTTGGATGGGTCTCTCGAGATATTAGATCGGGTTCAAGTCTGGGCTCTGGCTGGGCCACTCAAGGTCATTTGGAAACTTGTCACGAAGCCACTCCTGCATTGTCTTGGCTGTGTGCTTAAGGTGAACCTTCACCCCCAGTCTGAGGTCCTGAGCACTCTGGAGCAGGTTTTCATCAAGGATCTCTCTGTACTTTGCTCCATTCATCTTTCCCTCGATCCTGACTAGTCTCCCTGCCGCTGAAAAACATCCCCACAGCATGATGCTGCCACCACCATGCTTCACCGTAGGGATGGTGCCAGGTTTCCTTCAGATGTGACGCTGGTTATTCAGGCCAAAGAGTTCAATCTTGGTTTCATCAGACCAGATAATCTTGGTTCTCATGGTCTGAGAGTCTTTAGGTGCCTTTTGGCAAACTCCAAGCGGGCTGTCATGTGCCTTTTACTGAGGAGTGGCTTGCGTCTGGCCACTCTACCAAGGCCTGATTGGTGGAGTCCTGCAAAAATGGTTGTCCTTCTGGAAGTTTCTCCACAGAGGAACTCTGGAGCTCTGTCAAAGTGAACATCGGGTTCTTGGTCACCTCCCTGACCAAGGCCCTTCTCCGCCGATTGCTCAGTTTGGCCGGGCGGCCAGCTCTAGGAAGAATCTTGGTGGTTCCAAACTTCTTCCACTTAAGAATGATGGAGGCCACTGTGTTCTTGGGGACCTTCAATGCTGCAGAACATTTTTGGTACCCTTCCCCAGATCTGTGCCGAAATTCGAGCCATGCGTCCTTCAAAACACGACCCTGCCAAACCACACTGCTTCTTGACACACTGCTCGCTTAACCCGGACGCCAGCCGCACCAATGTCGGAGAAAACCCACAACCGAGCATGCGCTCGGCCCGCAACAGGAGTCGCTAGAGCGCGATGGGACAAGGACATCCCGGCCGGCCTAACCCGGACGACGCTGGGCCAATTGTAAGCCGCCTCATGTTTTTTTTCTTTCTTTATGTAGGCTATTTTTACATAGTTGGTAATAAAGTAACTTTTTAGGTTTGTCATTTTCATTTAGATTTGGATAGAATTTTGATTAACCACATGACAATGATTTTAAGATATGAAGACGTTATTATACATTTAAATGAAACGGTTTCACAAAAATATGCATATGAAAATCTTAACTGGCACGCATATCAGTTAAAATGGTAAAATAAATTGCCATTTGACATGAGTGGTTGCTGAATCCTCGTGTAGCCTATTACCGGCAACTTCAGGAGAGTAATGGCAGAATCTGCGAAAGCCAGCAGGAGCGGGAGGAGAATAGTTGGGTCAGGTAAAAAAACATTTTTCTTCTGGTTATCTAGATCTCTGAGGCATATTTCATCAAACAGTAAGTTTAAAGTATCAGACAAACTCTACCTATAGTTGATTTTATTAAAACACATAGGGTGTGTCGTTTAAATCTATCAATAGACTGGTCGAAAGTACAGACTACTTTCGGTCGACCAAGATTTTTGTTGTTGGGGACAGCCCTAGTCTGAACACTTTTTTTTATTTTTTATTATTGTAGATTTGGTAGTCTGGATTTTGTACTGAGGAAGGTGAGCTGTTGTGTGAACATTATCTCTAGAACAAGGGGAAGCTCATTTGGTTATACAGGAAGCAGATGTTCATAGGATATATGAAATGAATATCAGTCAACAAAGCCACTGGCCCAGATAACATCAGAAACCATGTTCTGAAATCCTGTCACAAGGAATTGCTGGCTGTTCAATCGCTCACTGAGGGAGCACAGTACCAGCTCTGTGGAAATCATCCTTCGTATGCCTAGCCTGTTTAAGTTTCATTATTCATTTTTTTTCCCCTCACCACCCTAATTACTATGATACACCCCTCACTATTGTCATTGGTTGCACTAATTGCGCTGTTTGTCTACATAACCTGGTTCAAGCATTCATGACATCACCCTGAAGAAGGCACAGTGATGCTGCAACGTTGGTGGTTTACTGGGAGCTTGTGTATATAAAGGGTTCAACTGTCTTTTTATTTTATAGCGTACAGTTTACGCACCATTAGTCAGCACCTCTACACCTCTTTTTTTGTGGGGGGGGGGGGGGGAATGTGTCAGCTCATGCTTTTTATTAGACTGTTATTTAAACCCAGACAGGCTACAATCATAGAACAAAAACCAATGCTTAATCTCTTGATTGCATGGTCCTTCGTTACCTGTGATTTGAATGTTGCTCTGCTGTCTTTACCACAGCCCTGTTTCTCTCCTTCCCTCAGAACTTTAAAGCTGATCCGGGGGAGCTGTTCACCAAGCTGGAGAGGATAGGGAAAGGCTCTTTTGGAGAGGTGTTCAAAGGCATTGACAATCGGACTCAGAAAGTAGTGGCCATTAAGATAATTGACCTCGAGGAGGCCGAGGATGAAATCGAAGACATTCAACAGGAAATAACAGTCCTAAGCCAGTGCGACAGTCCCTTCGTTACCAAGTATTATGGATCATATCTGCAGGTAAGTTGACCGAACCTCGTGTTATTTCAACATGCTGTGAAAAAAGGATTTTGGGTAAATTGTCCATCCACAAATTGTGGCGAAGCATTGTTCTCCCTCGTATTTTTTTTTTCTTTCTACATTTAATTGTTTTGCTCTATTTGTGTGACAAGTGTGGTGTTAGTTCAAGTGTTGCTGCCAGTGGTGGTATGTGTAAACAATTGCAGGCAACTGTATGTGGGTCTATAAATCATTCATATGGGTAATGGGACAAGGTTCCCATGAATTGTGCCTGAGCATTAGGCCTATGGCATGGATTGGCACTGGTGATGGTGAGCACAACACACAGGCACGCATTACTTCATTATCCTATATGTCCTACAATGTACTGCATGTCATGCGAGGACAGTAATACTATGAAAAACCAATTAAGCATTCATGAGGATCCCGTGTTGACTTGATCGTGAGGGATTTCATCATTTCCTGGCCCTTGGTTGCTGTCAACTATAAGTTTGAAAAGAATCTGGACTAGGCAGAGTACTAGAAGATCTACATGTGATAGGGCTTAAGTGGCTCTCAGAGAGCATGTAGGGGGTTAGTGGCAGTACTTAAGTAAAAATACTTTAAAGTACTACTTAAGTCATTGTTTGGGGTATCTGTTTATATTTTTGCCTGCTTTTGCTTCACTACATTCCGAAAGAAAATGTACTTTTTACTCCTTACATTTTTCCTGACACCCAAAAGTACTCGTTACATTTTGAATGCTTAGCAGGACAGGACAATGGTCCAATTCACACATTTATCAAGAGAACATGCCTGATCATTCCTACTGCCTCTGATCTTGTGGACTCACTAAACACATTCTTTGTTTGTAAATGATGTCTGAGTGTTGGATCGTGCCCCTGGCTATCCATAAATAAATAAAACTGCTGTCTGGTTTGATTAATATAAGAATTATGAAATTTATACTTTTACTTTTGATACTTAAATATATTTAAACCCAAATACTTTGACTTTTACTCAAGTACTATTTTACTGGGTGACTTGCACTTTTACTCAAGTCATTTTCTTTTAAGGTATCGTTACTTTTACTCAAGTATGAGAATTGAGTACTTTTTCAATTAGGGGGTTTACCTGAGGCCAGTGGGGAGAGTGCCAGCTGGCTGTTGGCTCCAGTTGTACTGATAGATGGAGGGAGGGAGGCTAGTGTTGTGTGCGTGTCTAAAAGTGGGGCAGGCAGGCAGCAGGTGCTACTCCAGCCCTCGGAGCGCTGGATCGTATGGCTCAGACCCAACATCTGCCCTCCCAGAGACAGCAACAGCCTGGCTCTGGCCACACTCACACACTGTTCAGCCAGACAATCAGCCTGTAGCCTGCAGCAGGATCAGGCCAAGTCTAGGTGAATACACATACTGATGTTATGCAGTCTCTGAAAACGGTAGGCGAATCTTATAGCATTTGAAATGGTTGGTTTTATGGCTTGTGCTCACTTTTTTATATTTAAAGTAAAAAAATAAACGTGTAATGCTGCCCTCCCTGACATGAAGTGGATCGATATGGTATGACAGTCAAGGATAGGGACGTTAACGGTTAACCACCGAAAATACATTTGACCGGTCATGCTTATCGGTTAATTTGCATAATTCCGTGGAATTAAATTGGTGTCCAGTATGTTTAACAAATCTCGTCAGTCATAAATTAGGAAGTGTCTTGATCGACCGGGATTATTATTTCTTACGAAAATGGTAATGTACAATGAATTTATAGAGTTAAAAAGTAGCTTTCTTATCTGAACTATATGGCTGTCTCTAGTCAGCGGAGACGCGTTGCTAGGTAACTCGCAGGCTGCAGGGAGCAGTGGGAGAGAGAGGAGCACCACGAAGCAGATAACAACAGCAAAGCTAGCAACCAAACATGGAGTTACAGGAAGATGGTGGCGAGTTTAGACTGGATTTTATCTTGCTCCGGAGTAAACTTAAACTTTTATCCCTCTCAAACGTACTTAAATGTTACACCTCGGTTTATAGTAAACACGAGAACAACGCTCAGTAGACCGCTAATTTGATCTGAAACTTGGCAAAATGGAATACGAGAGTATTGAAGAGCTTAAACGTGCAAACACTGCAACCTCTGATGAATGCACTGCACAGGACAAGAATATAGTCGACATCGACATGCAAGAGCGCTTGTCTGAAGCAGAGCGATAGTGGAGAAGGTGGGGGCTACAGCTTTACGGTGTCGTTGAAGACCAGGGTGAGAATGTGAAGCGCATAGTAAGAGACATCTGTAACCGTGTGGCCCCGGACCTCCCCAAAGGATATATGGAACAGCTGTGGATGTCGCTCATCGTATTGGGAAGAAGCAAGATCCAATCAAATTGTATTTGTCACATGCGCTGAATACGACCTTACAATGAAATGCTTACTTACAAGCCCTTAATCAACAATGCTTTAAGAAGTTTTAAGAAAAGTGTTAAGTAAAAGATAGAAAATAAAAGTAACAAATAGGTTAGGTAATATGTACATGTAGGTAGAGCAGTTGCCATACCAGGCAGTGATGCTACCAGGCAGTGATGCAACCAGTCAGGATGCTCTCGATGGTGCAGCTGTAGAACCTTTTGAGGATCTGAGGACCCATGCCAAATCTTTTCAGTCTCCGAGGGGGAATAGGCTTTCTCGTGCCCTCTTCACGACTGTCTTAGTGTGTTTGGACCATGATAGTTTGTTGAGGTGGACACCAAGGAACTTGAAGCTCCCAACCTGCTCCACTACAGCCCCGTCGATGAGAATGGGGTCGTGCTCGGTCCTCCTTTTCCCGTAGTCCACAATGATCTCCTTTGTCTTGATCACGTTGAGGGAGAGGTTGTTGTCCTGGCACCACACGGCCAGGTCGCTGACGACCTCCCTATAGGCTGTCTCATCGTTGTTGGTGATCAGGCCTACCACTGTTGTCATCGGCAAACTTGATGATGGTGTTGTGCCTAGCCATGCAGTCATGAGTGAACAGGGAGCACAGGAGGGGACTGAGCACGCACCGCTGAGGGGCCCCTGTGTTGAGGATCAGTGTGTCGGATTTGTTGTTACCTGCCCATACCACCTGGGGCGGCCCGTCATGAAGTCCAGGATCCAGTTGCGGAGGGAGGTGTTCAGTCCCAGGGTCCTTAGCTTAGTGATGAGCTTTGAGGGCACTATGGTGCTGAACACTGAGCTGTAGTCAATGAATATAGCATTCTCACATAGGTGTTCCTTTTGTCCAGGTGGGAAAGGGCAGTGTGGAGTGCAATAGAGATTGCATCATCTGTGGATCTGTTAGGGCAGTATGCAATTTGGAGTGGGTCTCGGGTTGGGATAATGTTGTTGATGTGAGCCATGACCAGCCTTTCAAAGCACTTCATGGCTACAGACGTGAGTGCTACGGGTCGGTAGTCATTTAGGAAGGTTACCTTAGTGTTCTTGGGCACAGGGACTATGGTGGTCTGCTTGAAACATGTTGGTATTACAGACTCAGTCAGGGACAGGTTGAAAATGACAGTGAAGACACTTGCCAGTTGGTCAGCGCATGCTCGGAGTACACGTCCTGGTAATCCGTCTGGCCCTGCAGCCTTGTGAATGTTGATGTGTTTAAAGGTCTTACATTGGCTACGGAGAGCGTTATCACACAGTCGTCCGGAACAGCTGATGCTTCAGTGTTGCTTGCCTCGAAGCAATCATAGAAGTAATTTTGCTCAACTGGTAGGCTTGTGTCACTGTGCAGCTTGCGGATGTGCTTCCCTTTGTAGTCTGTAATAGTTTCAATCTTAGTCCTGTTTTGATGCTTTGCTTGTTTGATGGTTTGTCGGAGGGCATAGTGGGATTTCTTAAAAGCTTCCGGGTCCCACTCCTTGAAAGCGGCAGCTCTAGCCTTTAGCTCAGTGCGGATGTTGCCTGTAATCCATAGCTTTTGGTTGTTGTATGTATGTACGGTCACTGGGGATGACGTCTCAATGCACTTAGTGATTAAGCCAGTGACTGATGTGGTGTACTCCTCAATGCCATTGGAAGAATCCCAGAACATATTCCAGTCTGTGCTAGAAAAACAGTCCTGTAGCTTAGCATCTGCTTCATCTAACCAATTTTTCACTGATGCTTCCTGCTTTTGTTTTTACTTGTAAGCAGGAATCAGGAGGATATAATTATGGTCAGATTTGCCAAATGGAGGGTTAGGGAGAGCTTTTTTACGCGGCTCTGTGTGTGGAGTTAAGGTGGTCTAGATGTTTTTTTATTTTGTGTATATATATCTTATTTTTTTCTCTGGTTGCACATTTTTACTTTCTGCTAGAAATGAGAAAATGTATTTAAGTTTCCCTGCGTTAAAGTCCCCGGCCACTAGGAGCGACGCCTCTGGATGAACGTTTCCCTGTTTGCTTATGGCCTTATACAGCTCATTGAGTGCGGTCTTAGTGCCAGCATCGGTTTGTGGTGGTATATAGACAACTACGAAAAATACAGCCCCATTGTCTTACCAGAGGCCGTTGTTCTATCCTGCCGAAAAAGCTTAAAACCCCCTAGCTCTGTTACTCATGTCGACGTTCAGCCATGACTCGATTTTAACTAAAGATATTACAGTTTTTAATGTCCTGATGGTAGGATATACGTGATCGTAGTTCGTCTATTTTACTATCGATTGATTGTATGTTGGCTAATAGGATCGATGGTAAAGGTAGATTACCCTCTCGGCGACGGATCCTTACAAGGAACCTGAACCTTCGTCCCTGATACCTCCGTCTCTTTCTCCTGCGAATGACAGGGATGAGGGCCTTGTCAGGTGTCTGAAGCAAATCCTTCCCGTCCAACTCGTTGAAGAAAAAGTATTCCTCCAGTACAGGGTGAGTAACCACTGTCCTGATATCTAGAAGCTCTTTTCGGTCGTAAGACACGGTGGCAGAAACATTATGTACAAAATAAGTTACAAATAACGCAGAAAATAGCACAATTGGTTACGGGATCGTAAAACGGCAGGCATCTCCTTCGGCGCCATCGGCAGCCGCTCAATCATCATCCAGTTCGCTTTCCGCACAGCGAGAGATGCAGTTTGGAGGAAAGCAAAGGAAAGTGCTTTTCTGAAATAGAGAAAATGTAGATGCGGTGAGGACCGGCAAAGTTGTGGCCTCTCGTCCAACAGGCCCGTAATCAAGGAAAGGGTGGATTCTACAGGGGAATCGGAGCCTTTTTCGCCAACAGAAAATACGTTTGACCGGGGTGATTTGCTCCCCCGGTAGGCTTACAAGGTAGCCCCTTCCCCACAATAAACTGAGCGTTCTAGTTTTGAATTGCGGTGTTATGGTTTAGAAGTTAAGACTTATGTTAATACATGTATGAAGCACCTTTTTATAGAGATTGTAGAGTGGAGATTGCATGGGATTTTCCTTTCTATTTTGTACATATGGACTTGTATATATGGAAGTTTGTCAATCAATGCCAGGGGATACAAAACCTGTTGAAGAGGAAAGCTTTTTTATGTTTTCTAAGGACTGCAACGCAGATCTTGTATTCGTTCAAGAAACACATTCATGCAAAGAGGACTATAATCTTTGGTAAAATCAGTGGGGCAGTGACATTTTCTTTGCATACGGGACTAATCATTCAGCTGGGGTTGCAATTTTAGCACACAATTTCAAAGGGAAAATGTTGTTTACTCAAATGGACACCAATTGACATTGCCTAGTAGCGGTCATCAACCACATGGACAGATGATTTGTGTAATGTATATGGATACTGTTGCAGTCCTCCAAATGACTGTCCTCCAAATGACTGTTCTACTGGTTTTCATATCAACTTTCTTTCATTGTCCAGAAGTCAAAAGCACAATCCTTGTCATATTAGCAACCCGTCCTAGGTGTTTCATATTTAGGTTTTCCCTCTTTCCAAGTTTCTAACTGAGATGTTCATCTCTGTCACATGAAAGGGCTCGCATCAGGTCCATCTTAGAACACTTAGTGTTTTTCTACTGTTACGTTCCCCAGTTTCTGTGTTGTGCTTTTGCTTGTATGTGTGTGTTTTAGGATGGCTTCCTGAATTCCCCCCCATTACTAATTGAAGCTGACCCCGCCCCCTCGTCAGGATACAGCTGTATCCCATTAGACTCCTTCTCCAGCTATATAAGCCAGTGTTCTGTTGCTCAGAAGAGAGAGGCTGATAGATGAGGCTGATGACTGAGCGTGAAGTGCATCCTGAGTTTATGGTTGTTAAGAGATTGTGGTATGTTCTATGTTAGTTGTTGCTGATTGTTATGTTCTGTGTTAGTTGTTTTTGCTCAAAGAGAGAGCTTCTATCATATCCTGAGTTAGTTTTTTCTCAAGTTGGTTGTGAAATAGTTTGTATTGTTCTGTTTCATTTGTTCCCAGGGGGGAAGGGGAAGGCACCTAGGGGGTGCTTAGGCAAGAGGCCTGCGGGCATACATAACCCGTAGTATTTTACTGTCTATGCACACTAGGTAAGATTGCAATTTGGCAAATGTTTGAAAATGTATCTATTCCATTCTCTGCTTCATTAGTTAATGTTCTATAATCTGCATCCCACTTCTGGCTTGCTTCTGAAGCTAAGCAGGGTTGGTCCCTGGATGGGAGACCAGATGCTGCTGGAAGTGGTGTTGGAGGGCCAGTAGGAGGCACCCTTTCCTCTGGTTTAAAACATAATAATATCCCAATGCCCCAGGGCAGTGATTGGGGACATTGCCCTGTGTAGGGGGCCGTCTTTTGGATGGGACGTTAAATGGGTGTCCTGACTCTCTGTGGTCACTTAAGATCCCATGGCACTTATCGAAAGACTAGGGGTGTTAACCCCGGTGTCCTGGCTAAATTCCATCACGGTCACCTAATCGTCCCCAGCTTACAACTGGCTCATTCATCCCCCTTTTCTCCCCTGTAACTATTCCCCATGTTGTTGCTGTAAATGAGAATGTGTTCTCAGTCAACTTACCTGGTAAAATAAGGGTAATTTTCTTAATGAAAATATGTCCGTTCCTTCCATGCATTGTATTTTCTGTTGGTCACATCATTTTACAGTTTGGAACGAATTTAACCTTTTTGTTAACCGGTGAATTTGCTAAATTGCAATTTGTGAGAAAACGCTAAACTTAGAAGCACAGTCGATAACACAATTGACCGAAATGTGCATCCCAAGTCAAGGCCATAACAAAATTGGTTGCACAGACTGACTTTAAATCTCAAAGATTCCTGGTAAAACCGTTATACAATAAGAACCATTAGAGAGAGGAGAAGATATTCGTGTCAGTCAGTGATGAATTAGGAAGTTGTATTCAGTTGGGGCAAGTTCTATATAATTACTCAGTCATAGGCCTAGTATTTGTAATAAGAAAAAAGAAAACAATTAAAAGGGTGAAATGTGCTCTTTTACACATGACGCTAGCACCTCAGGCAGGTTTATCTAGTCTGTCTGGCCACAGGCCTCATTCTGCAGCTCATACTTACTCATCCACAAACCACTGGCCTACATGATTACCTGTCTACAAGGGGGAATTCACAGCCGCAACCGACAGTCATGCACAGCCATTTAGAACAAAAAATGCTCACTCAGGCAGAATCGCCTCATGTTGTAGTCAACAGAGGTTGCAATTTGGTTCATTTGATATCTTTTTCAGATACATTACATGACCAAATGTATGTGGACACCTGGTTATCGAACATCTCATTCCAAAATCCTGGGCATTAATATGGAGTTGGTCCCCCCCTTTGCTGCTAGAACAGCCCATACTCTTCTGGGAAGGCTTTCCACTAGATGTTGAAACATTGCTGAGGGGACTTGCTTCCATTCAGCCACAAGAGCAATAGTGAGGTCGGACACTGATGTTGGCCGATTAGGCCAGGCTCGCAGTTGGCGTTCCAATTCATCCCATAGGTGTTCGATGGGGTTGAGGTCATGGCTATGTGCAGGCCAGTCACGTTCTTCCACACCGATCTTGGAAAACCATTTCTGTATGGACCTCAATTTCTGCGTGGGGGCATTGTCATTATGAAACTGGTGGGGAAGGCCCTTTCCTAACTTTACAGTTGGCACTATGCATTCGGGCAGGTAGCATTCTCCTGGAATCCGCCAAAACCAGATTTGGCCGTCGGACTGCCAGATGTTTAACTAATTAGGGAGCAGTGGGGCGCTAGCACTCCCGACACTACCCGGTGAAATGTAAGGCGCCAAATTCAAAATCCCAAAGTTTAATTATTAAACATTCAACAATATACAAGTGTTGCATAGTCATCAAAAGCTCTGATTCTTGGCAATATCACAGCGTTGTCACATTTCAAAAAGGCTTTACGGCGAAAGCACAACATTTGATTGTTTGAGGATAGCCCCTCTCATATTTTATGCATTAGCATAAATCCATAACCAACGCAGGTCTCATAAAACGCATAAAATCACTAATATAAAATCTCTTACCGGTCAAAGAACTTCTGCTGAGTGCTTCCCAAGTGTCCAACGAAGAAAAAGTTAGAAAAAGTAATTTATTATATCCATAAATCTCCGTTTGGTTGGCGCGTTATGATCATAAAATACACTTGTCCAAGAACAATCAAACATCATTGATAATGTATCCTTAGGAACACTTTTATGTATATTTACTATAATATTTCAACCGGATTATAAACTGGACGATAGGAAAGGAAAAAAACCACAGCGCGCACGAGCCTGTGAACGCGCCTCTTCTGTTTACATCCTGTGACTAGTTCGAAATTCTTCTTCTATTACCATCCAGAGAAACCTAACATCACCAAACACTGTCTAGAGACTGTTGACATCCAGTGGAAGCAATAGGTACTGCAATCTTACTCCCATATATGGCTGTTTTCAATAGGGAGGGGTTCAAAATGAGGCAATGTGTCAAAAACACTTTTTCCAGGACAGAAGTTCCTCGGGTTTTCGCCTGCTATATCAGTTCTGTTATACTCACAGACAATATTTTAACTGTTTTAGAAACTTCAGAGTGTTTCCTATCCAATAGTACTAATTATGTGCATATCCTAGTTTCTGGGCCTGAGTGGCAGGCCCTTTACTTTGAGCACGCCAGACTCTCCAAAACCGACACCTCAGCTGCCGCTCCCTAAGAAGTTAAGCGTGATTCATCACTCCAGAGAACGCGTTTCCACTGCTCCAGAGTCCAATGGCGGCGTGCTTTACACCACTCGAGCCGACACTTGGCATTGCGCATGGTGATCTTAGGCTTGTCTGTGGCAGCTCGGCCATGGAAACCCATGTCATGAAGCTCCAATCTAACAGTTATTGTGCTGATGTTGTTTCCAGAGGCAGTTTGGAACTCTGTAGTGAGTGTTGCAACTGAGGACAGACTATTTTTACACACTATGTGCTTTAGCACTCTGCAGTCCCGTTCTGTGAGCTTGTGTGGCCTACCACTTCGCGGCTGAGCTGTTGTTGCTCCTAGACGTTTCTACTTCACAATAACAGCACTTACAGTTGACCGGGGCAGCTCTAGCAGGGCAGAGCTGACTTGTTGGAAAGGTGTAATCCTATGACTGTGCAACATTGAAAGTCACTGATCTCTTCAGCGAGGCCATTCTACTACCAATGTTTGTCTATGGAGATTGCATGGCTATGTGGTCGATTTTATACTCCTGTCAGCAACGGGTGTGGCTGAAATGACCAAATCCACAAATTTGAAGGCGTTTCCACATACTTTTCTATATATAGTGTATTTCCCCCACTGACTTCCAAGCTTTCTTCTGCGGAGTTGGTCATGTAGTATTTGTATTTGTGCCTGGTCATAGCTGTTCCTTATGACCCTTATTTTAGTGCATAGGATACTTTATAAACTCTTGGGTATTGATCGTCACAGTGCCTAGTGAAAGTCTACACGCCTTGCACAGTCTTCACATTTTTTCTGCCAAAAAATGAAACCTAAAAAGGGAGTAAATTTATAGATTTGTTTTACTGATCTACACAATCTATTCCACGTTATAAAAGTGAGAAAAACATTATGTAACATTTTACAAATCAATGAAAGATTAAGATGTATTGATTCACACCTTAGTTTTTTTTTTTGTAACAGTATTTTTATTGGAATTTCACCATTTTCACCCATATTAAGAGATACAGCAACAAAGACAAGGCAAAAACAGCACTCACTTACACATACCTGCATACATACATACATACATATATACATACACACACACACACTAGGTTCCACACATGGAACGTACAGAGTAATTCTGAAATAAATAGATCACCAGCATTCTAAGAGAATCCTTGCAGCATAATAGCTGATACCTCAGGTTCTAGATCATTTAGATAAGGTTCCCATACTTTGTGGAACTGATCAGTTTTAGAATGCAATGTACATGTCAGATATTCCAGTGGCATTCATTCAAATAGTATCTTCTGCCAATCTTTAATAGAAGGAACCTCATCATTAATCCACTGGAAGAGGATGTTTTCCCTCGCTGCGAAGGTAAGGATGTTGTAAAGCCTCCTCTTACCCACCGAGGTAACATGTCTACTAGGGAGACCTAACAGTAAAGAAGCTGGATCCAATTATAGATCAACCCCTAGGATCTTTTCTTGCAGAACACCAGACCAGTATCTTTGTATTTTGGAACATGACCATAAACAATGTGTTAGGGTGCCTGTGTCAGTTTTACATTTAAGACACTGAGGAGAGGAGAAAGTGGGGCTGAAAGCATGTCTGCGGTTTGGGGATATATGCAATCTGTGTATTATTCTTAACTGGATTGCTCTAGTACGATTACATATAGATATTGTTCTTGCATATCTCCAAATGTCCTCCCACATCTCTTCATCAATAGTAACAGACAATTCTTTCTCCCACACTTGTTTCACCCTCTGTGTGTCGACACCAGAAAAGGACCTTAAAGCATCATAAAACAGACTTACAGACATTTTCCTTTGTGGGAGAAAAAGCATTATTTCAATGACAGACACATCAGGGTTGCCAATTAAGGTGGTGCTCTTCAAAATATGTCTTACTTGTAGAAAGCGGAAAAAGTCCTGCTTTGGGAGTTGATATTTCTCAACCATCTGCTCAAATGACAATAAAATCTTATCAGCAATTAAATAATTTAGTCTGCGTATGCACTTAAGCCAAAAGTTAAAGCCAGCATCCAGCAATCCTTGACCAAAATCTGGGTTGTTAAGAATTTGGGTAAGAGCAGAGGTTAGTTTGGACCTTATCAGAAAACGTTGGACTGACTTTGAGTGTAATGGGTTTACTGCAGTGATCTTTTACAGACTTGAAACTTCTGAAAAATAAAAGATCCTGTAAGGGGTATTTTGAAAAAGAAGTCTCAATGTCTAACCAAATAGAGTCATCATCATTTGTGATCCAGTCAGAAATATAACATAGGTGGGCACACCACTGATAGAACCTAATATTCGGCAGATCCAAGCCGCCCATAGAACTTGGCAACTGCAATATTGCCATCTTAAGTCTTGGCTTGCGTTTACTCCATATAAAGGAACTTAGCCATCCATTTACATCCTGTATTACCTCATTGGACAGTAAGATTGGGATCATTTGGATTGGGTAAAGTAGTCTAGGTAAAATGTTCATTTTCAAGAGGGATATTCTACCCAACCATGAAATCGGAAGAGTTCCAGCGCTCCAGATCCTGTCTTATTGTATCAAACAATAGAACAAAATTGGCTTTGTACATTTGCTGGAATTTAGGAGTTACAAATATACCCAGATATGTAAAACCGGAGGGAGACCATTTCAAAGGAAAGGGGGGAGAAGTATTAGGTACAGAATGAAGGTTACCAAGTGGCATAGCCTCTGATTTAGTTAAGTTAATCTTGTAGCCTGAGAATTCACTGAATAATTCAATAATGTTAACAAGAGATGTAATTGAAGTCTCGGGGCTAGAGATGAATATCAGGACATCATCAGCATACAAGCTTATTTTATGGTGAACGTCACCAATGAGCAGCCCCTGTATAGCAGGCGTTACCCTGATGGCCTCGGCCAGTGGTTCCATAGCGAGTGCAAATAGGAGAGGGGACAAAGGACAGCCCTGTCTGGTACCTCTGTGTATAGAGGTAGCTATTTGACCTTAGCCCATTAGTAAGGACAGCAGCCTGAGGATCATCATATAAAACTTTCACTCATTTTATAAAGTTGTCCCCTAGACCAAATTTAGTCAGAGCAAAGAATAGGTAAGACCACTCCACACGGTCAAACACTTTCTCAGCATCTAGGGAGAGCAGGCCATCCATAGCACTTCGTTGGTAGGCTTGAATTACATTAACCTCTTAGGGAGTTTAATGTAATTCAAGCCTACCAACGACACTACCCCGTGAAATGCAAGGCGCCAAATTCAAAATCCAAAAGTTGAATTATTAAACATTCATCAATATACAAGTGTTGCATAGTCATCAAAAGCTCTGCTTCTTGGCAATATCACAGCGTTGTCAGATTTCAAAAAGGCTTTACGGCGAAAGCACTACATTTGATTGTTTGAGGGTAGCACCTCCAATATTTTTTACATTACCATAAATTCATAAACCATGCGGTTCACACAACACATTTCACAGCGAAAACAAATCAATTACCTTTTGAAGAACTTCTGCTGAGGGCTTCCCAAGTGTCCAACGAAGACAATCCATGGTTCTTTTGTTAGAAAAAGTAATTTATTATATCCATAACTCTCCGTTTGGTTGGTGCGTTATGATGAGAAAATACAGCGTCCACTCGCCCATTGAAACGTGAAGAGAACTCGTTCAACCTATACCTATACACTTGTCCAAGAACAATGAAACATCATTGATAATGTATCCTTAGGAACACTTTTATGTATATTTAGTATAATATTTCAACCGGGAATATAAACTGGGCGATAGGAAAGGAAAAAACCACAGCGCGCGCAAGCCGGTAAACGCGCATTCTCTTCTGTTTACTTCACTGTGACCACTTCCCAATTCTTCTTCTATCACCATCTAAAGCAACTAAACAGAATCAAAACACTGTCTAGAGACTGTTGACATCCAGGGGAAGCAATAGGTACTGAAATCTTACTCCCTTATATGGGCATTTTCATAAGGGAGGGGTTCAAAATGAGGCAATGTGTCAATCACTTTTTCCAGGACAGAAATTCCTCGGGTTTTCGCCTGCCATATCCGTTCTGTTATACTCACAGACAATATTTTAACACTCTTAGAAACTTCAGAGTGTTTCCTATCCAATGGTGCTAATTATGTGCATATCCTATTTTCTGGGCCTGAGTGGGAGGCATTTTACTTTGGGCACGCCAGGCTCTCCAAAACCGTCACCTCGGGAGCTGCTCCCTAAGAAGTTAAGAAGCCGCCTGACATTGTTACATGACTTACGGCCCTTAATGAAGCCAGTTTGGTCTCCTTTCACAATTAGTGGCAGTGAGTCCTCTAATCTTGTGGCTAGAATTTTAGAAATACATTTTCTATCCACATTCAGAAGGGAAATGGGTCTGTACGAGGAACAAGACTCTTGGCATTTTCCCTTTTTGAGAATAAGTGATATTTTGGCTTCCATCGGTGTTTGAGGGAGCTGGTCATTTGAAAATGAGTGGTTAAACATATCACGCAATGACTCAAGGATCAGGCCATGGAACTCCTTATATAACTCACTACAAAACCCGTCTGGTCCTGGAGCCCTACCATTTTGCAGATTCTTAATTGCGAACATTATCTCTTCCTCGGTAATAGGGGCATTAAGGAGAGATCTCTGAGCTCCCCGCTATCTCCGAAGAATAATCTTAGAAAAGAAGTCCATTAATTTGGGTGCGTCATTTGTCAGTTCTGAGGCATAAAGATTTGCATAAAATTTCTTAAATGAGTCACTTATCAATTTATTTTCATATAAATTATTGCCATCAGAATCAGTAATCGTAGCAATTGACTGTGAGTCAGCTCTCTTTTTAGCTAGGTACGCCAAGTACTTTCCTGGTTTATCTCCATGTTCATATAGCTTTTGCCTGACGAATCTCATTTTCTTTTCAGGGTCCTGTGTTAGGAGTTAGTCCAACGTTGATCTAAGGACTGATATTTCCATTAATAGGGCAGGAGTGGGAGTTTTAATGTAGTCCTTCTCTTTAGTTCCTTATTCACCCTCTATCGTTTTTTGCTTTTCACGCTTTTTCCGCCTTTTGGTGGCTGTGTATGACATAATCAGACCCCTGGCGTACGCTTTACAGGTTTCCCAAAGGAGCGAGGGGTTATCTGTTGATTGAGAGTTAATAGCGAAAAATGCTTTAAACTCTAACAAAATATTATGTAAATGTATGGTCTTTAAGAATGGTTGTATTCAACCTCCAATGTCTTGACAAATTGGATGCCCCGTTTATGTCCAGGATCACCTCCGCATGATCAGATATGACTATGTTTTATCCGCTAGGATAGGAAGCAGACTGCAAAGACGTCCTGGGCATAAAAAAAGTAATCTATTCTAGTCTGACATCCATGAGGCGCAGAGAAAAAAGTAAACTCTCTGTTGGAGGGGTGAACGGTTCTCCAAACATCAGAATACCCCAGATCATCACAAATAGCTGTAAGTGACTTAGCTTAAGGAGAGAGTGAAGCTATACCGCTGGGAAACCTGTCAATAAGGGGGTTCAACAAACAGTTAAAATCTCCTCCAACCACTGCAGTGCCTGAGTTTTTAGTTCTGAAAAGTCTAGAAATACCTTAGTGAGGAAATCAGGGGGGTGGGCAGGAGGGAAGGAAATATTCATTATGGAAATGTTCTGCCCTTGTAAAGTACCATTAATGATAACAAAACGACCAAATGTATCTTTCACACAATTCAACACGGTAGGTTCTTTTTCACAAGAATTGCTACACCTCTACTTCTGGATGTAAATGATGAGAAAAACACTTGACCAAACCCCCCTTGTTGCAATTTCAGATGCTCCTTATCATCCAAATGAGTTTCTTGCAACAGAGCAATATCAATATTTTCTTTTTTCAAAAAAGACAGTACCTTCTTCCTTTTAATGGGGTTATGGTTCCCTCTAATGTTCCATGTACATACACGCAGTCTGTTACCTGCCGTTGCACTTTGACCAACCAATATCCAGACTGAATCCTACTGTAAAGATGGGGTGGTACCTTTTCTCATGTGTTGAACTTTCCTCAATTTCACCGAGCATAAACAAACGATATAAACCCTGAACCTGAACCATAAACCCAAAAGTTAAACATGTAATATATGAAAATCAATAGAAGAAGATTGATGCTCTTCCACCTAAAACCAAGGCCTGGGCACCAATATAGATTCACACATATCTCAGACTGAACTACAGTGGCAGTTACTTTAGCAAGACGAATAATAAAAGATACAAATATTACCGAACAGGAGCACGTGAGAACTCACACCACTGCTTCATGATCAGATTAAAATAAAACAGTTATCCCTTGCTGCGGAGGTGCAGCTTACAGTTATTTACCCGAGAGTCTCAATAAACGCAGCAGCCTCTTCAGGGATTCACACCTTAGTTAATACACGTTTGGCAGCCATCACAGCTGTGAAGTGTCTACTAACCTTGCACAACACGTATCCATAGATTTTTGTCAAATTTGCTCAAGCTCAGTAAATTTGGTTGGGCAGAAATATTCAAACCTGTGTCTCTGATTTTCAAGCAGATTTAAGTCATAGCTGAGACTGAATCATTCAGAAACACTCAACATCTCTTGAAAAGCCATTTTTTGGCATTCAAATGTGTGTAATTTATCCCAGGGTGAAAAAATGAGTTTTCGCCCATGTTAACAGCACCGTGCAGGGCCCATTACTTCTGCTCCACATACTGTTGCATTATGGTTTACATATGAAATTCTCTGTCTGATCCCATACTGAGGATAAGAGCTGGTTAGTAGGCTATGGCAAGCTGCTGAAGAGATTCAGGCCAGGGAGGCTGGGAAGGAGAGATTCAGGCCAGGGAGGCTGGGAAGGAGAGATTCAGGCCAGGGAGGCAGGGAAGGAGAGATTCAGGCCAGGGAGGCTGGGAAGGAAACCAACTGGTTTATGGATCATAACGAGGAAGAAAGTCTGGTATTTTTTGTGTTTAGTTTGTGTGTGTGCTGCATAACACACTAGACTCTTATAGCTAAACATCCCAGTTGTATTTCTTTGACCTGAGGCTATTCAGCTTTACAAATGTATTATGCCATCTCTCTCTCAAGGTTGTCAAGTCTGCTGTTAGAATGTGTAGGCCTAAACTGTCCAGTAGTGTAGGTCGGACCGGACCTCGAGCCACTATACTTAATGAACGTACAGGAGACGTTAGCAGTGCTTAATTTCCTCCTCCAAAGTACATGTGGTCCCGTATGGCTCAGTTGGTATCGCATCGGCACATGAAACGCCAGGGTTGTGGGTTCAATTCCCACAGGGGGACCATTACAAAAAAAAGTATGAAAATGTATGCACTCACTACTGTAAGTTACTCTGGATAAGAGCTAAATGACTAAAATGTTTTAATGTGCTGCATTATTGAACTGCACTTGTTCCAGGCGTCACTAGGCGGTTGGTTCCAGGCGTCACTAGGCGGTTGGTTCCAGGCGTCACTAGGCGGTTGGTTCCAGGCGTCACTAGGCGGTTGGTTCCAGGCGTCACTAGGCGGTTGGTTCCAGGCGTCACTAGGCGGGTGGTTCCAGGCGTCACTAGGCGGGTGGTTCCAGGCGTCATTAGGCGGTTGTGGCTTCAGACCTTAAGTGACCTAACTTTCCACCATTTGATATGATCCCTGATGCAGCCAGATGTGCTGTGATTGGCTCACCGGGGGAAGAGATTGCTGAAGTGCTTAGCTTAAGCTTCTCATTTAATATGAATTATGATAAAAGTGAGGTTAACTGTGTCTTCATTTTATGATATTTAATTTCCCCTTCCACTCTATTCCAGTATTATGGTAAATTATAACAGTACATGTTGATCTGTTTTAATAAAGACTCACCATGATTTATAATTAAAGAATTCTCTCTTTAATTTCAGGATGCAAAATTATGGATTATTATGGAATATTTAGGAGGAGGATCAGCTCTGGATTTGGTAAGTTTCTCTATAATACAATATAGTAAACTCCTCAGTAAGATTGCATTGATGTAACACAGGCCTAACCCAAAAGGCATCTTCACATTTCCCGTCAAGGTTCAGTAGGACGCTTTATTCCAGCCTGATTTCTCTTTTAGTTGGAGCCTGGTGCCTTGGACGAAACCCAGATTGCCACAATTCTCAGAGAGATCCTGAGGGGACTTGAGTACCTGCACTCTGAAAAGAAAATCCACCGAGATATTAAAGGTATTTTTCAGAACACACTATGGCCATACAGTGCAGCATGAATATCCAACTGACTGGCCACCATGGTAAATCTCATAGTTTGTGTTATTGCCCCCAGCCGCTAACGTGTTGCTATCGGAGCAAGGAGACGTGAAGCTGGCAGACTTTGGAGTGGCGGGGCAGTTAACGGACACCCAGATCAAGAGAAACACGTTTGTGGGCACTCCGTTCTGGATGGCACCTGAAGTCATAAAACAGTCTGCATATGACTCAAAGGTCAGAAATACCACAAGCTCTCTTTCAGGTTCTGGGTTAAGTCTCTTTCAGGTTCTGGGTTAAGTCTCTTTCAGGTTCTGGGTTTACGTCTCTTTCAGGTTCTGGGTTACGTCTCTTTCACGTTCTGGGTTACGTCTCTTTCACGTTCTGGGCTAAGTCTCTTTCAGGTTCCAGGCTAAGATGACATATCTGTTCATAGGTTCATGCAAGTGTTATAATGTGTCATAGACAACGTGTGGAATTGTCAACAAAATGTTTAATGTGAACTGTTTTCATAATGAGGATATATATATCACCTGAGCCTATATATATATGCCTACTAAGTGGGGCCTTTCTGGCGGGTGTGAATTTTGTTACTAGCGAATGTGTGAAATATAAAATGTCTCTTTCTTTTGAATAGAAATCTCAAGTGTTATCATCACTTTAATTCTGTGAATCATGCTATCTGTATATCCTTTGCATCACAAACCGTCCCTATTGATATTTGCTATGATGTTTTGAAGTCCGTTGTGGAAGTGTGATGAATTTGTTCTAAAATCTTTCTCAAAAGTCTTTTTATTTTTTATCGTTGTGTCGCAGGCAGATATATGGTCGCTAGGTATAACAGCCATAGAGCTTGCCAAAGGAGAGCCGCCCTACTCAGAGCTCCACCCTATGAAGGTCTTATTCCTCATCCCAAAGAACAACCCGCCCACCCTGGAAGGAAACTACTGCAAACCCCTGAAAGAATTCATAGAAGCCTGTTTGAACAAAGAGCCCAGCTTTGTAAGTGGTGTTTTGGGGGAGCAATTGAGCTCAAATGGGCATTTTGTTAATTAGCGGTTAAGAGCTTTTGGGCCAGTAACCGAAAGGTCGCTGGTTCGAATCCCCGAACCCGACGAGGTGAAAAATCTGTCTGTGCCCTTGAGCAAGGCACTTAACCCTTATTGCTCCTGTAAGTTGCTCTGGATAAGAGCATCTGCTAAATGACTAAAATGTAGAAAGTCAACCCTCTGTACATTCGACAACACATCCAATATTTACACTTGTTTGACTCTATGCTCCTCCTCAGAGGCCAACTGCCAAAGAGCTGCTAAAACACAAGCTGATCATCCGGCACGCCAAGAAGACGTCCTACCTTTCAGAGCTGGTGGAGAAGTACAAGAAGTGGAAAGCAGAGCAGTCTCGGGAGGAATCTAGCGACGATGAGTCGGACTCGTAAGTCATTATCATTTGATCCATTCGTCTATCCTTTAATAGACTAATGGGGCGGCAGGTAGCCTAGTGGTTAGAGCGTTGGGCCAGTAACCGAAAGGTTGGTGGAATCGAATCCCCGAGCTGACAAGGTAAAAATCTGTCGTTCGGCCCCTGAACAAGGCAGTTAACCCACTGTTCCTAGGCCGTCATTGTAAATAAGAATTTGTTCTTAACTGACTTGCCGAGTTAAATAAAAATAATAATGTTATTTAGCCGGTCGTGGTCATTCGTTCCTCTGCAATTCACACACAAGTGGTTGTTAACCAGATTGTTTATTGGGACAGTTTACTAATATGCTTCAGACTGTGTTTCCATGTAAGGTTGTCTCTATGTCTTGTCAGTGAGCAGGATGGCCAGGCGTCTGGAGTGAACGACTCTGGGAACGATGACTGGATCTTCAACACCATCAGGGAGAAGGACCCCAAGAAGTTCCTGAATGGTGCCGCCCAGTTTGATGAGCTGGAGAGGAACAAGGTAAGATGGCAGAGAAACATGCAACTTAGTTTATCACCCCAAATTCTGATTTAAGTTGAGTGTATATTCATACCATTGTGTATATTTATACCATATTATAAACTGGGTGGTTTGAGCCCTGAATGATGATTGGCTGAAAGCCGTGTTATATCAGACCGTATACCATGGGTATGACCCTTTTTTTTTTTTACTGTTCTAATTACGTTGGTAACCAGTTTATAATTGCAATAAGGCACCTCCGGGGCTTGTGGTATATGGCCAATATACCACGGATAAGGGCTGTGTCCAGGCACTCCCTCTTGCCTAAGAACAGCCCTTAGCCATGGTATATTGGCCATATACCACACCCCCTCTGGCCTTAGTGCTTAATTATACCAGGGCATTCTAGAGCATGCATTATTTCCCTATAACGCACGGTATATTTGCACGGTAGAATTCAATGACTGTAGTTAATTTTTACATGTTTCATTTGAGCTGCTTTTGAAAGAAAAAGTCAAATTTTAAAACATTGGCATTGTTGGAAATATATTTTCATAATGGCAAGCTAGGACTGATGGGTCGGAAGTTTACATAAACTTAGGTTGGAGTCATTAAAACTCGTTTTTCAAACACTCCACAAATTTCTTGTTAACAAACTATAGTTTTGGCAAGTCGGGTAGGACATCTACTTTGAGCATGACACAAGTAATTTTTCCAACAATTGTTTACAGACAGATTATTTCACTTAATTCACTGTATCACAATTCCAGTGGGTCAGAAGTTTACATACACTAAGTTGACTGTGCCTTTAAACAGCTTGTAAAATTCCAGAAAATGATGTCATGGCTTTAGAAGCTTCTGATAGGCTAGTTGACATCATTTGAGTCAATTGGAGTACCTGTGGATGTATTTCAAGGCCTACCATCAAACTCAGTGCCTCTTTGCTTGACGTCATTGGAAAATCAAAAGAAATCAGCTAAGACCTCAGAAAAAGAGAATTTCCAAACGCCTGAAGGTACCACGTTCATCTGTACAAACAATAGTACGCAAGTATAAACATCATGGGACCACGCAGCCGTCATACCGCTCAGGAAGGAGACTCGTTCTGTCTCCTAGAGATGATTGTACTTTGGTGCGAAAAGTGCAAATCAATCCCAGAACAACAGCAAAGGACCTTGTGAAGATGCTGGAGGAAACAGGTACAAAAGTATATATATCCACAGTAAAACAAGTCTTGTATCGACATAACCTGAAAGGCCGCTCAGCAAGGAAGGAGACACTGCTCCAAAACCGCCATAAAAAAGCCAGACTACGGTTTGCAACTGCGCATGGGGACAAAGATCGTACTTTTTGGAGACATGTCCTCTGGTCTGATGAAACAAAAATAGAACTGTTTGGCCATAATGACCATCGTTATGTTTGGAGGAAAACGGGGAGGCTTGCAAGCCGAAGAACACCATCCCAACCGTGAAGCACGGGGGTGGCAGCATCATGTTGTGGGGGGTGCTTTGCTGCAGGAGGGACTGGTACACTTCACAAAATAGATGGCATCATGAGGAAGGAAAATTATGTGGATATATTGAAGCAACATCTCAAGACATCAGTCAGGAAGTTAAAGCTTGGTCGGAAATGGGTCTTCCAAATGGACAATGGCCCCAAGCGTACTTCCAAATTTGTGGCAAAATGGCTTAAGGACAACAAAGTCAAGGTATTGGAGTGGCCATCTCAAAGCGCTGACCTCAATCCTATAGAAAATTTGTGGGCAGAACTGAAAAGGCGTGTGCAAGCAAAGAGACCTACAAACCTGACTCAGTTACACCAGCTCTGTCAGGAGGAATGGGCCAAAATTCACCCAACATATTGTGGGAAGCTTGTGGAAGGCAACCTGAAACATTTGACCCAAGTTAAACAATTTAAAGGCAATGCTACGAAATACTAATTGAGTGTATGTAAACTTCTGACCCACTGGGAATGTGATGAAAGAAAGAAAAGCTGAAATAAATCAGTCTCTCTACTATTATTCTGACATTTCACATTCTTAAAAGTGTTGATCCTAACTTTTTACTAGGATTAAATGTCAGGAATTGTGAAAAACTGAGTTTAAATGTATTTGGCTAAGGTGTATGTAAACTTCCGACTTCAACTGTATATTTATACCATGGTGTGGTGTGTATTTATACCATGGTGTATACAGTATTTATACCATAGTGTACACTGTGTGTACAAAACACCTTCCTAATACTGAGTTTGCCTTTAGAACAGCCTTAATTTGTCAGGGCATGGACTCTACAAGGTGTCAAGTTTTCCACAGGGATGCTGGCCCATGTTGACTCCAATGCTTCCCACAGTTGTCAAGTTGTCTGGATGTCCTTTGGGTGGTGGATCATTCTTGATGCACACGAGGAAACTGTTGAGTGTGAAAAACTCATCAGCATTGCAGTTGACACAAACTGGTGTGCCTGGCACATACTACCATACCCCGTTCAAATGCACTTAAATCTTTTGTCTTGCCCATTCACCCTCTGAATCCTTCTGTCAAGGCTTCCATCCACCTTCTGTCTGTCTCCGCTTCATCTACACTGATTGGAAGTGTATTTAACAAGTCACATAAATAAGGGATTATAGCTTTCACCTGGTCAGTCTGTCATGGAAAGAGCAGGTGTTTTTTTACGTTTTGTATATACTCAGTATATATTTATACCATAGTCTATATATTCATGCCGCCATAATCTATATATTCATGCCGCCATAGTGTGTATATTCACGCCGCCGTAGTGTGTATATTCACGCCGCCGTAGTGTGTATATTCACGCCGCCGTAGTGTGTATATTCACGCCGCCGTAGTGTGTATATTCACGCCGCCGTAGTAGTGTGTATATTCACGCCGCCGTAGTAGTGTGTATATTCACGCCGCCGTAGTTGTGTGTATATTCACGCCACCGTAGTTGTGTGTATATTCGCGCCGCCGTAGTGTGTATATTCGCGCCGCCGTAGTGTGTATATTCGCGCCACATGCTTTCTCCCGTCAGTTTTCACATACATCATGATCTAACCAAACACAAAGTTGTTCAGGAGGTGGTTTCTGGGCATTCTCTGTTTTAATAAGCTGATAGTCACTCTGTTTTCAGCTCTTGCACTGAGCCATCAGTATGAGTTTAATTCTATACTTTCTTTATCAGGTGCAAGACAGTCCAAAGAGGCCTTTGTCACAGAGCTGGTGCACTATCATTTCACCTTTGTTTGCTGAGGTAAGAATGTGTTTGGTCTCATTTTAACTATATATTCTGACATCTTGTGATGTTACTATTTCTCTTTTTATCTAAAGATAATAACGGCGGTGAATCTCAGTCAAGTTAAATGATTCCGGGTCAAACTGTTCTGATATATCTGTTGACCTTATTAAAGTTACAGCTGCACACTTTAATATTTATTTATTTAACCTTTATTTAACTAGGCAAGTCAGTTAAGAACAAATTCTCATTTACAATGACGGCCTACACTGGCCAAACCCGGACGACGCTGGGCCAATTGTGCGCCGCCCTATGGGACTCCCAATCACATCCGGTTGTGATACAGCCTGGATTCAAACCATGGTGTCTGTAGTGACGCCTCTAGCACTGAGATGCAGTGCCTTAGACCGCTGAACCAGGGTGTCTGTAGACGCCTCTAGCACTGAGATGCAGTGCCTTGGACCGCTGAACCAGGGTGTCTGTAGACGCCTCTAGCACTGAGATGCAGTGCCTTAGACCGCTGCACCACTCGGGAGCCCAAATGATCCAGTAAACTGTCTCTCCTTCCCTTACAGTTAAAAGAGAACCAGGTTGAGGCAACCAATGGCAAGCCAGAGGCTGTGGATGAGCTGAGGGAGGCTGTTTTCCTGTCAGAGGAGTCCTATCCTGGTATCTCTGACGCCCTGGTGTCTGAACTAGTGCACAGACTACAGAGGTAATAGCAATAGCATCAACACCTCCATGATTTGATTACAGTTCATTCTATTTTTGTTTTATTCCAACATTTGGGTCTATAAGTCTACTGTTGTTTCTCACACCTCCATCCCAAGCTAATTCTTCCCATTGTTCATCCTTTGCTCCTGCAGGTTTTCTCTACCCAGGGCCTCATCCTCCCAGTGACACCCACACACACACACACCCCTCCCACCCCTCAGTAGCAGCAGTCCGTCAGGCCATGGCCTCTGACATCAACAGCCAAGATGAAGTCTCCCAGGAAGTTCTCCATCACTCATTCATTCACTTAAAGCGAAGCCTCAGCCCACTTTTTATCTCTACTTGTCCGGGCTAACATACATTGTCACTTTGCGGCCAGTCGCTGGCCAGTCGGTCAGCTGCCACCTTGACTGACAACTGCTGTAAGACCTTTTGGGCTCAATACCTCCGATATGAATGCAGGAGCATTGATTCAAACAGTTGGTGTGGCTTATTCCAAAAGGCTCTGTAGCCTTTCAGGGAGGATCTAACTTTCTTGAGTGTGTGTTGTGTGCATGCATGTGAGCATCTCCCTTGAGATCCTGTGAAATGTGCGGTGGAGGTTGAAGCATTCTTTTCAAAACTCAGGTATCCTGCTTTTAAGTGGATGGGGGTCCTCTGGGAGATTTAGAGATATGTTGGGTGGCTGTACAAACTTGTAAATAGGCACATTTTTACAAATATTGAGAAATAATGGAGTGTACGCAAAGGAATCTCTGTGTACAAATGGCCAAATGCTTCTGTAGATATATTCTGTTAGAAAGGGTCAATGTTTAAAGAGACATGTAAATGGTCATAACTGAGATTGCCTTGCCTTTATTACTTGTTCTTTTGTATTTCAGTTTTGTATTTCCACTTGTTTCAATACATGATCTTGGATTTCCTCTTGTTTTAATACATGATCTTGGATTTCTTCTTGTTTTAATAATACATTTTCAAGGACACATCCATTTAATGACAATTGCTTCCCTCTGTCGTGTTTTTATGTTGATTGATACTTTGGCCACCTACGTTTCTTTTAAATGCTCTTTGACCTTTTTGACGTCACACTCCAT
>QNTS01000441.1:734868-759145 GCA_003317085.1 Hucho hucho | reverse complement strand
CTGCAAAGAGGAGTGGGACAAAATCCCTCCTGAGATGTGTGCAAACCTGGTGGCCAACTACAAGAAACGTCTGACCTCTGTGATTGCCAACAAGGGTTTTGCCACCAAGTACTAAGTCATGTTTTGCAGAGGGGTCAAATACTTATTTCCCTCATTAAAATGCAAATCAATTTATAACTTTTTTCACATGCGTTTTTCTGGATTTTTGTTGTTGTTATTCTGTCTCTCACTGTTCAAATAAACCTACCATTAAAATTATAGACTGATCATTTCTTTGTCAGTGGGCAAACGTACAAAATCAGCAGGGGATCAAATACTTTTTTCCCTCACTGTACACTATGTGAAATTTGTGATTTTCTTTTAAGACACGGGTTACATTTTCATAAGTTGCAGAGAGGGACCATAATGTGTTCAATACATCTGTCTCTCAAGCTTTTGTAAACATCATCTTAAGCTTTTAATGTTCCTCATACTTCCAGCAGTCAGATCAGTGAAAATAGCCCATTTGATCCAAGGTTAGGTCTAGGAATCGTGTTGTTGCTGTACAGCATGCCTTTCCTACAGCATGCCTTTTCGAAAATGGCACCACTGTATACCGTGTCTGGTTTGGGTTCAAAATCTACTTCATTGAGATGGATGTTTTCTAAAAACTTTTCTCTTAAGGCTGAGGTCACCTTGTTGCCCCGATCAGATTCTTTGATTTGAAAGACAATCTAATAACCAAACATCTAACATGGGTTCAGGGATTGATATTCAATAGTTGGGTCTGTACATTACCAGAGGTTCTCACAGGCATTTCTTAGCCATCAAACATCACTTCTCTCCAGAAAAAGTCTAAATGTTACAGTCTTCTCAAACTTCTCGAACAAATTTTCTGCTGATGGCTCTTTTCACCACAATATACTCCCGACCAGTGACAAGAGAGCCTGCTATTCCATTATGAAAAAGATAGGCAATGGCGAGAGAGGGAGAGATAAATAGACCCAATCCCCAAAACTCTCACTCTCAGCTTCGTATCCTCACATCTTTCCTCAGTCATTCAGCAGGACTGTTGATCCCCAGTTTGTGGTTCTCAGTTCAGTTTTATCCCTGTGTCATGTGTAATTAAGGATGTCTCTCTCAAAGCTGATGGTGGCGGTCTATGAGGGCACAGGACAGATGGGGCAGCCGTGGACATGGGGCCTAAGGAGGGTCCAACTCTGGCCACAGTGAGCAAGGGAAGGTGGACGGCTGGGAGGGGAAGGGGACAGGAAACAGTCCACGCTTCCTCGGACAGGAAACTGCGCTCCTCTAAGAGGCATCCTGGAATCAAACGCCTTAAAAGCAGGACTGTCTCTTACACACAAACACACACACAGGCCCTAAACACATTGTCACACAAGGGAGCAGCATTTGAAACAAGTCAGAAGTTTACATACACCTTAGCCAAATACATTTAAACTCAGTTTTTCACAAATCCTGTCATTTAATTCTAGTAAAAAGCCCTTGTCTTAGGTCAGTTAGGATCACCACTTTATTTTAAGAATGTGAAATGTCAGAATAGTAGTAGAGAGAATGATTTATTTGAGCTTTTATTTCTTTCATCACATTCCCAGTGGGTCAGAAGTTGACATCCACTCAATTAGAATTTGGTAGCATTGCCTTTAAATTGTTTAACTTGGGTCAAACATTTCGGCAGCCTTCCACAAGCTTCCCACAATAAGTTGGGTGAATTTTGGCCCATTCCTCCTGACAGAGCTGGTGTGTGGGCCTCCTTGCTCGCACACGCTTTTTCAGTTCTGCCCACAAATGTTCTATAGGATTGAGGTCAGGGCTTTGTGATGGCCACTCCAATACCTTGACTTTGTTGTCCTTAAGCCATTTTGCCACAACTTTGGAAGTATGCTTGGGGTCATTGTCCATTTGGAAGAACCATTTGCGACCAAGCTTTAACTTTCTGACTGATGTCTTGAGATGTTGCTTCAATATATCCACGTAATTTTCCTTCCTCATGATGCCATCTATTTTGTGACGTGCACCAGTTCCTCCTGCAGCAAAGCACCCACACAACATGATGCTGCCACCCCCGTGCTTCACGGTTGGGATGGTGTTCTTCAGCTTGCAAGCCTCCCCGTTTTCCTCCAAACATAACGATGGTCATTATGGCCAAACAGTTATATTTTTGTTTCATCAGACCAGAGGACATTTCTCCAAATAGTATGATCTTTGTCCCCATGTGCAGTTGCAAACCGTAGTCTGGATTTTTTATGGCGGTTTTGGAGCAGTGGCTTCTTCCTTGCTGAGCGGCCTTTCAGGTTATGTCGATATAGGACTTGTTTTACTGTGGATATAGATACTTTTGTACCTGTTTCCTCCAGCATCTTTGCACCAAAGTACGTTCATATCTAGGAGACAGAACGCGTCTCCTTCCTGAGCGGAATGACGGCTGCGTGGTCCCATGGTGTTTATACTTGCATACTATTGTTTGTACAGATGAATGTGGTACCTTCAGGCGTTTGGAAATTGCTCCTAAGGATGAACCAGACTTGTGGAGGTCTACAATTTTTTCTGAGGTTTTGGCTAATTTCTTTTGATTTTCCCATGATGTAAAACAAAGAGGCACTGAGTTTGAAGGTAGGCCTTGAAATACATCGACAGGTACACCTCCAATCAACTCAAATGATGTCAATTAGCCTATCAGAAGCTTCTAAAGCCATGACATAATTTTCTGGAATTTTCCAAGCTGTTTAAAGGCACAGTCAACTTAGTGTATGTAAACTTCTGACCCACTGGAATTGTTACACAGTGAATTATAAGTGAATTGTCTGTAAACAATTGTTGGAAAAATTACTTGTGTCATGCACAAAGTAGATGTCCTAACCGACTTGCCAAAACTATAGTTTGTTAACAAGAAATTTGTGGAGTGGTTGAAAAATGAGTTTTAACGTCTCCAACCTAAGTGTATGTAAACTTCCGACTTCAACTGTACATACAGTATTTGTTACTCTCTCACACATACACACATACACACACACACACACACACTTTCAAACACAGTCACACATAGAAAGCATTGAGTAAGCAGAACTCTGTCAAATCTAACAGTGATAGTGCATACCAAAAATCAACCAATCAATCAAATAAATAAAACACTTTTCATATCCATCACACACACACAAAGCCAAGAGTACAGTGGAAGTACACAGTAAACACAGACACCTCTCTCTCTCTCTCTCTCTCTCTCTCTCTCTCTCTCTCTCTCTCTCTCTCTCTCTCTCTCTCTCGCTTATCCATGCACTCAATAACATACCATACATGCTTTGACTAATGCAGACCATTCTGTCTCCTGTGGGAAAATGTATTCCTAATTAAGCGTCTGTTGTACTGCAGACACAGTATAATTACTATAGAGGAAGAGGAGGACTGAATTTATAGCCTCGTAATGAATTTCAATTGTCAAACATATCATGTCCAGGAAGTGGCTTTATCCTTGAGACAGATAAGAACAGAGCAGACCAAAGTTACTACCATTAAATCAAAGGAACTATAACTGAACCTTGTTGGCTAAAGAATAACTGCTATTATGTCAATTAAAACATTATTTGGTGTTGCTCCCCCATGTAGCCTTACAGTACTTTTATGAACACAGCTCACTGTAATCAATCAATATTATTACAAATTATTTTAGACACTATGGAGTTCAGTCTCTTTTCCGTTAATAAGAAAGATTTAGTCTGTCCTGTACACAACAAGTTTGCCATCGGAATCTTAACACCCATAGTGTTAAATGTACCATTTTCTTAGAAATGATATGTGACCATCTCAAAGTCTTAAACTAACACTAAGTGTTGATAAACTAAAACCCCAAGAGTGTTGGGTCCCTAACACCATAGGTGTTGCAAATTCCAACTTAAATTAAAGATCATAAACAGTCCAAATCATCATTTTTATGAAAAATAACTGTTGCTTCTACATTGATAAAGTTTGATCATAAAGTTACTGGTCCCCTCCCCAATGTCAAACACTTACATTCAGAAGGCGGGACTATTAAGGGGATAGGGTGACATCACCCTAACTCTCTCATTTTAATACACCAATGGTAACATGATATTCTGTTACCTAATTTAAATAAATACCACCTTGTAACCAACATCGGAGAAGGCGTGTTTGTAGATGGGCGTGGAATATTTCTTACATTATTAGCCCAGAATGTTTTGGGG
This sequence comes from Hucho hucho, assembly GCA_003317085.1. NCBI lineage: Eukaryota > Metazoa > Chordata > Actinopteri > Salmoniformes > Salmonidae > Hucho > Hucho hucho. The sequence continues at coordinate 754,946 of QNTS01000441.1, read as the reverse complement.
GAACTTTTGGACATCAGAGCGACAATAACTCAACGGCAATACAAGCATTACGACATGGGAATACAACTTTCCCGAATTGGATTTTTGTTTGTTCGTACCCCCCAGGGCAATCGAACTGATTCCAGAGGCTGATCCAAAACACCGCCAGCGGAGAAGAGGTATATAGAGTGGACTTCTAGTCCAACTCAAGAGGCGCGCACACCACCCACCGCTTCCGAGTATATTACTCGCTAATGTTCAGTCTCTGGACAACAAACTGCGTAGCCACGCACGCCTCCAACTCAATCATCAAGTTTGCAAACAACACAACAGTAGTAGGCCTGATTACCAACAATGACAAGACAGCCTACAGGGAGGAGGTAAGGGCCCTGGGAGTGTGGTGCCAGGAAAATAACCTCTCACTCAACGTCAACAAAGGAGCTGATCGTGCACTTCAGGAAACAGCAGAGAGAACACCCCCTATCCACATTGACAGGACCGCAGTGGATAAGGTGGAAAGCTTCAAGTTCCTCGGCGTACACATCACTGACAAACTGAAATGGTCCACCCACACAGACAGTGTGGTGAAGAAGGCGCAACAGCACCTCTTCAACCTCAGGAGGCTGAAGAAATTTGGCTTAGCACCTAAAGCCCTAACAAACCTTTACAGATGCACAATTGAGAGCACCCTGTCAGGCTGTAATACCGCCTGGTACAGCAACTGCACCTCCCTCAACCGCAGGGCTCTGCAGAGGTTGGTGCGGTCTGCCCAACGCATCACTGGGGGCAAACTACCTGCCCTCCAGGACACCTACAGCACCCGATGTCACGGGAAGGCCAAAAAGATCATCAAGGACAACAACCACCCGAGCCACTGCCTGTTCACCCCGCTATCATCCAGAAAGCGAGGTCAGTACAGGTGCATCAAAGCTGGGACTGAGAGACTGAAAAACAGCTTCTATCTCAAGGCCATCAGACTGTTAAATAGCCATCACTGCTGCCCTATAGACATAGACTTGAAATCACTGGCCACTTTAATAATGGAACACTAGTCACTTTACAGTTTTTTCCAACTGCTTACACACAAAATCTTTTCATGTCACACAATTTTTTAAACCTCTCACTCAAAGTGCAAAACTACACACCAAATATCCAAAACCATAAGCTATTTCTCAGCCTTTGACTCAGTTGTCAATTGCATAAAACACTTTTTTCAAAACACTACACACAATTCTCTACCTAAAACACAAAAATCTAACAGGAAGTGACTTGCTTTCCTTTTCCAAACACAACCAATCAAAATGCTACACTTATTCACCAGGTCACACACAAACTCCTCACATGTGCAAACACTAATAGCTTAACTGATCACTAACCAATCACTGCTTTACTGTAGAATAGGCCTATAAATAGGTCAAAGGTCAGATTACCTGTTTTGAACAATGGATGCCAACAATGGACAGAGAGCAAGAGGAGTAGGAGGGAGAGGAAGAGGACGAGGGCAAAGAAGAGAAGGAAGGAGAGCCAGCTCTGATGAGATTAGGGCAACACTTGTTGATCATGTGATCAACCACGGTTTGACCATGAGAGAGGCTGGACTGAGAGTCCAGCCCAACTTGAGTCGATTTACAGTGGCGTCCATAATTCGAACCTTCAGAAATGAGAACAGGTATGCAACTATCTAATGACTATTTTAGCATTACAGTAATGTACTGTAAAATACGTATGACTGCATAGTATTGCATAAACATTTGTAACTCTAAGCCATCCATTTACTGCACTGCATTGAATGAATGAGGTTGGTTATCATGCTGTACTACATTTTTTTGTACATTGTTTACAGTTCCTATGCTGAACACATACTGTGTTTGAATTCTGTACAGAGTGGAAAGGCAAAGACATCATGGAGGACGAGGACGCTTGTTTACAGATGTACAAGAGACTGCAATTATAAATATGGTTTTGGCCAACAATGCAATTAGGATTCGAGAGATAAGAGAGCATATCTTGAATAATGACACCATATTTAACAACATCAATGCTGTAAGCCTGTCGACCATACAACGCATCCTCCAACGGCACCGAGTGACGATGAAACAACTTTACAAGGTGCCATTTGAGAGAAACTCTGACAGAGTCAAGAATATGCGACATGACTTTGTAGAGGTATGTATGCAACACTACTTCCAGTACTTCAGACATACCATATTTACTCATCTGTATATCCTTTTGTCTGTTACAGAGAGTATTGGAGCTGGATGCCCATGTAATTCGCCATGAATTTATTTATGTGGATGAGGTTGGCTTCAACCTCACCAAAACCAGGCGCCGCGGAAGAAATGTAATAGGACAGAGGGCAATTACCAATGTCCCTGGACAGCGTGGGGGTAATATAACTATGTGTGCTGCCATCACTCAAAACGGGGTCCTCCATCACAATGCCACACTGGGTCCGTACAACACCGGCCATATGCTCACTTTTCTGGATGCAATTTACACAATGCTTGTCCCTGATCCAGATCAGGAGCCTGCTAGATTTGTGGTTTTATGGGACAATGTTAGTTTTCACCGGGCTGTTCTGGTCCAAAANCCCCCCCCCTACCAATTCCTGGACTGCCCCCCCGGGACCCCACACACACAATTGTGTTCTTTACTGTATTCTAAAGAATATGCTTTTGGTTTACATGTTTATGGTTTTGTTGTATGCTACTGTATACAACAGTAATGTTTGGCCTAATAAATATTTTCTGTTTCTACATTGCATTGGTGTTTACAGTGTACTTGTTACCCCTCTCAGCGGATTACTTTCACTGTAGAACATTGTATTGAAATGTAGATATAAGCCTATGAAAGACCAAAGAGCTTTAGATTTAAAACAACAGTGTTTACATGGTATATCCAAAAATGTACTATTATGAAAGCAGTGTTTGCCATTTGATGCAAATGCTTCATTCTGACATGTGTTTATGGCATTTTGAATGCAGTGTTACATTTTGAAGGAGATGTGAGGCATTTTGCATTTTGTGTGTGCAGTTTTGGGAATTGTGTGTAGAGTTTTGAAAAAAAAGGAGACAGTTTTGAAAACGTGTGTAAGCAGTTGGAAAAAACTGTAATAATGTTTACATATTTTGTATTACTCATCTCATATGTATATATTCTATTCTATTCTACTGTATTTTAGTCTATGCTCCACCGACATTGCTCGTCCAAATATTTATATATTCTTAATTCCATTCCTTTACTTTAGATTTGTGTGTATTGTGTGTATTGTTGTGAAATTGTTAGATATTACTTGTTAGATATTACTGCACTGTTGATGCTAGAAACACAAGCATTTCGCTACACCCGCAATGACATCTGCTAAACGTGTATGTGACCAGTACATTTGATTTGATTTGATTTGATTTAGATAGCTACTCTACTGATGCCAAATTTTGACTGTAGGGTGTCAGCAAATATAATAACATGTTTACCCTATTCATACATAGGGTAAGCTTGTTTGCCCTTTCATGTGTGTTTGGTTTAGCTAGTTACTGGCTAGCAAGGTCTTTAGCCAGCATGGAACAAAATGGGGTGAAGGGTCGTTCAAAACTCGGACGCAGTTGTCAAGTCAATACATCCGTCAGTGCTGCTGTGAATCACATCACAAGAAACATGCCAAACGGGGGATTTCAATGTTGTTTGAGTTGCTTTGTGCATCACCAAATTGGCTTGAGATTATTTTACCGCAACACTGCTCACCACTGCATCCAAGTTTCTTGACATAAGTGTTTCGAAGAGCTGTCAGACAAGGCGAGCTCATGAATGTAAAGTTCCCGCCCACTCAGCCTGTCTTTTAAAACTTTCTGGTAGTTAGCCATGAGAGGAAAGAGTACTTTTCTCAATTTTTTTTCATTTATATCCCCCAAAAATACTATGGGTGATTTTTTGGGTCACTGAAAAGGCTATTTTACATCAGAATGACTGTTTGGGACCTTTTAACATTTTATTAGAGCTGATGCTGTTAAACTTTCTCAGTGGTAGGGAATTAACACCTGTGGTGTTACATTAACTGGTTTTGGTTCTTTTAACACTGTAGGGTGTAAAGCCTTATTTGCATATATTTTTCCTAGGGTGCCTTTCGATTGAATTTTAGAGGTAACAGTACCACCAATGACTGTATTTGCTAGTGATGGAGACATGATTGTTGCCTTCAATGACTTTCAATCCTGTAACCTTTACCAAGTGAGTGCCTAAGTGACTATTTTATCATAAAAATGTAATTAATTATGACAATACCATACTTCGACAACTTAGTGTGACCCTAACACAGTGGTCTTAAACTCCTGGTTTGCAGGCCACAACAGCCAGTCACATTCTGCTGCCTTGCAAAGTGTTATATAATTCCTATTGGAATTCAGCCAGAGTTAGGATAGCCAACAATTGGATCTTTCCGTCACCCGCAACTGCAGTTAGAATGACTGCCAAGGTAAGGAAGATTGATAAATAAGACTACTTAAACTATCTAAACTTGAACCACCATCTCAATAATTTGTGAAATAAGTCCAACCATTTACAGATTGGATTAGTTTAGAAAAATGTATGTTATTTATCTTTGTGCAGTATAAGATCAATTAATCAATCAATGTGCGTACAGAAACATAAATATTAAAACAAACTATTCTTAAAAGCAACGTGCAACAAAGCATGCAGGGAAATATGATAATGAGGCCCCTCCCAAGTCTTTTTCACTCAGAGTTAACGGAAATTAACTCGACACAGTCGAGTAACAACAACACCACGATTCTGTAAATTCGGTTGTTTTTTGTTATTATGCTCTGTGAACAACGTGCCCTGATTTTCCAGTAGAGAGGCAACCATCTGCCAACAAAGCCATTGTCAGCCATCCCTCTCCTGTTCTCCTTTAGGGTTGTCAGAAGCCAAGGCTTGTGAGCGTCATAGAGCATGTTACATGTGCGTGTTCGTTAGAGTCTCAGCTTTCATAGATAGCTTTAATAGTTTGTAGCTCAAACCATTCGGACTCTACATAAGTTTTTGTATAAAAGCCCCGGCCCCGGGACCCTTCGGAATCCACCCTTGTCTCACAAACACCTCTCTAGCTCGTTAATCACACAGACCACGGATGCAGAAGAAATAGACAAATCCAATGGTACAAACCAGAAGTCTGTAGCTCAAACACACTATGTTTAAAAGGGGTAAGTACAAAATGTGCCTGCAATACGGTGTGACTCATTGGGTTAACATCTTTTTAGCTTCCTCTCATGGATATGTTTTGTGAAATTTGTATACATTTTTTGTGTTTTGTTGTTCTCTTTTGCAGGGACAGTAGAGACTCTAGACCACAGGTTTACCAGTGGAGGCTGGTTTGAGCTGGTCTCCTGTCATTACTTTGCTGAGCTGCTGATCTATGTATCTCTGGGGACTGTGTCTGGCAGTCACACTCTCACCTGGTGGCTCATTGTCCTCTACATAAACACAGGCCCTCACTCACTTTGATATCTAGAGTTCTGACTGGGTCTTGACTGCTGGAGCCACTGTACCTCTCATACCGCCTCCAACAGAAGGCCCTTAAAGGAAAGAAATGGTATAGAAACAGTTAACATGGTTCTGCCTACATTTGCTGTGCCAAAGCTGAAATAAAAATGTCTACAGGAAAGCAAGAAATGAATGTGTTCAATGAAAGTTCCCACCTCAGCCACTGGATGACACTATAAGGTTGAGTCAATGACAGTTTGGATATTTTGCATTGTGGATTTTCTGAGCTGTTTTCTCAGGCAGTGGCTCGAGCAGTCAAGTCAGAGGCTGTCAGATGCAGAGACCGTAAAAAAATACAATGTCAGAGGTCTTCTGGCCAAACTCTTGCTGCCACCTGCTGTTTACACCTTCTAACATCAACAGCACATTAATGAATCTATTGATTGGATCAGTTATATCAGTAATGTATGATACAGTATGGCGTTTATTTATCTGATGAACTAACTAATACACGACTGTCCCTGTGTAGTCTTCAAACCCCGACCCTAGGCAACGTTGTCAAGGGTCGGTGTCTGGTCGAGTTTTCGAGACTAGTCCCTTTGCAGCAGTTGTGCATCGGAACTTGAATGCTCAATTGGTGTTTCCAGACGGAGGTTTTTGAGTGCCTGACCGAACAATGCCAACACTTTTAGGATTTTGTGTTATTGATTTCTTGTGGTTATCCTTGGCTTTATGCTTTCTCTTAGCTTTTTGTGTCCACAGACTTTCACTTTACCTGCCGACTGGATGTGAGCAGTCAAAACTGTATATATTATTCCAGGATCTAATCCGATATGGTAAAACCAAGGGACCACTGAAACGAGACCACTGGCTGCGTGTTTTTGATATCCCCAAAAGGTAATGCTCGGCCCTTTTGAGGAAATGGAAAAACATATTTCAACTATATTTTAAATGACTCACTTCCATATATTTACTTTATTGGGTGGACGTTTATCAGCACAACGTAATGTAACAGCTGTAACAGCCCCGATTGATGATGATGACACTTGACTGGCTGTAGGCCACTGATTTGAATTAAACCTCTTCTTTGTAGATGGTTCTGGCACTTCTATGCAATATCTGTTGGCTGGAATGGTTTGCTTATTGTCCTGTCACTTCACATGATTGTATGGGGCCAGAAATTCCCATCATGGTTGACTGACATATTGGGATTCCTGACTACTGGTGGACCAGTGGCAGTCAGGCAAGGTAACTTTTCCAGATTTGGGATATTTTATGGTTACCTCATTTGTTTTCACTCGCTGTGTTGGCACCTGGTAAGACCAACTCCTCATATTAGGTTGTATGTGCCTGTAGAATACTGACTCGTGTTTTCTTTAGTTCCACAGGTGTCAGCTGTGCTGGTGCAGGTGCTGTTATGGGTCCATTCCCTTAGACGACTACTGGAGTGCCACTTGGTCAGCGTGTTCTCTGATGGGGTCATTCACATTGTTCAGTATATATTTGGCTTGGGCTACTACATTATACTGGGACTGACAGTGCTGTGCTCGGATCCTTTGATCATTGAAGAAGGTGAGCTTTGTATTGTATTGCTTCACAATTCACATACTGCTTGATGATATTTACTGAACAAAAATATAAATGCAGCATGTAAAGTGTTGGTTTCATGAGCTGAAATATCCCAGAAATGTTCCATATGCTCAAAAAGCTTATTTCTCTCAAGTTGTGTACACAAATGTGTTTACATCCCTGTTAGTGAGCATTCTTCATTTGCCAAGATAACCCATCCACCAAACAGGTGTGGTATATCAAAAAGCTGATTGAACAGCATGTCTACATTGTGCTGGGGACAATAAAAGGCCACTCTAAAATGTGCAGTGCCACAGATGTCTCAAGTTTTGAGGGAGCATGCAATTGGCATGCTGACCGCAGGAATATCCACCAGAGCTGTTGCTAGAGAATTTCTCTACCATAAGCCTCCTCCAACGTCGTTTTAGATAATTTGGCAGAACGTCCAAACGGCCTCGCAACTGCAGGCCACATGTAACCATGCTAGCCCAGGACCTCCAGATCCAGATTCTTTACCTGCAGATCGTCTGAGACCAGCCACCCGGACAGCTGATGAAACGGAGGAGTATATCTGTGTAATAAAGTGCTTTTGTGGGAGAAAAAAATCATTCTGATTGGCTGGGTCTGGCTCCCCAGTGGGTGGGCCTATGCCCTCCCATGCCCACCCATGGCTGCGCCTCTGCCCAGTCATGTGAAATCTATAGATTAGGGCCTAATTCATTTATTTCAATTAACTGATTTCCTTATATGAACTGTAACTCAATAAATTGTTAAAATTGTTGCATGTTGCGTTTTTATATTTTTTCAGTGTATTATATGTGATTGTGATCTGATTTGATATGCTGCTGATGCCAGACTGATGGTGTTGTTTTGGTAGGGAGCCCTGCTTTCTCATTGCTCTCCCAGCTGAGGTGGTACCATGTGGCTGGAGCTGTACTCTTCTCCTGGGCCTCTCTGCTGCAGCATCGCTCCCTGGTCCTGCTGGCCAGACTGCGCACTGGAGGATCAGGTGAGGTCATGCAGATCAGATGTCTCAATTATTAGCTCAAAATGACTCAGAGAGGACAATCGGCAAGTAAATGTTTGATTACATTAACCCTATCAGTCCCGAGACCCCAGCAAAAATCTAATTTTTTTGCCCAGCCCTTATATTTAGCCTCACAATTAAGTGTTTTACCGTTTTCTTTTCAGGACAAAGAGGGTTATAAGTAGCACACAAAACACTTTGACACAAACAGTTGCATTCACGAGTTGTATTGACAAATGTCAATAAAAAAAATAAGGTCACCCAAAGCAAAAATCTGTGAAAATGTTATTTTATTTTTTTATGAATGCTGTAAGTACAGAAATTGTTTGTTCACTGGGAAATAAATATCCAACTAGTCAGTGACAACGGTGTGGTGTTTGTGACAGCAACTATGTGAGCTTATTACAGTATAGACACTATGTCCTGGGATTTCTTGTGTTCTTCTTTGTAGAAGAACATCTTACATTCTAACGACTCTTGTGTGGCTTGTGAGCGTCATAGAGCAAAACATGTGCGTGTTCGTGAGAGTCTCGACTTTTCATGGAAAGCTTTTTAATAGTTTTGTAGCTCAAACCATTCGGACTCTGTTTTTGTATAAAAGACCTGGCCCCGGGCCCCTTCGGGATCCGCCCTTGTCTCACAAACACTGCTCTAGCTCAGCCCCGGTTAATCACACAGACTACGGATGCAGAAGAAATAGACGAATCCAATGGTAAAACCCAGTAGTCTCTAGCTCAAATACACTGTTTAAAAGGGGTTAGAAGTCCAAAATGCGTTGGCGATACAGTGGGACTCATTTGGTTAACATCTTTTTAGCTTCCCCTCATGGATATGTTTTGTATAATTTGTAAACATTTTTTCTTGTGTTTTGTCCTCTTCTTTTGCAGGGACAGTGGAGACTCTAGCCCACAGGGTTCCCAGTGGAGGCTGGTTTGAGCTGGTCTCCTGTCCTCATTACTTAGCTGAACTGCTGATCTATGTGTCTCTGGGGATTGTGTCTGGAAGTCACACTCTCACCTGGTGGCTCGTTGTCCTCTATGTGCTCTTCAACCAGGCACTGGCTGCCCAGCTCTGTCATGAGTTTTACACAAGCAAGTTTCAGTCTTACCCACAGCATCGCAAAGCATTCCTCCCTTATTTATTGTAACTGATGCCTGATATGAATCATGTGATTTATTTTGTACAACTTAATTTTCCAGAAAAATAAATCTAAAGACTTTGTTTGTTGAAATGATTGCATTGAATATCTATTTTTTAATAGAATAGATTTATAGATACAAAAATGACGCTGTTAACAGCGGAAATTGTTTGTGTACATTGGCAAGGACTGATAAGGGAGTGCATTAGCTTTCGTACTTAAGGTGACGTAATTAAGGTGCAGGGTTTACGCCAGGCCCTAGCCCAGTTTATGCTGTGACTGACAGCAGCAGCTCCACTAGATAATGAATGGCATTGGTGTCCATTTCGGCAGCTTTATACCATCAAGGGGTTCATCTTACATATCCTGAGATTGGTCCCAACTTAAAATAGCAGTAATGACATCAATATTTAGAAGTCCTCCAACATTTTTTTAATGATTACAGTATTTTAATTGCTTTATTTGACCACTTGTATTACTCTACATTAAAGTGTAGCTACTATATAATATAGTTTCATAGAGCCTCTTGCTCTCTCGCTGTATTTGCTTCCCTCCCACTATTGGTTTGCATTTGCAAGTCTCCCTAACCTGACACTTTCCATGACATCTACAAATGGACAGTTGAAATGGCCAATGACAGTACTGCACAGTAGCTACGTTAGCAGATTAAATAGCCGTCCTCCTTTTAGCGATCCAATCACATTAGTGGTTTATTGTCTTTCAGGTAGCATGTTCCCAATTTGAAAATCCCGTATGAGTTCAAACCTCAATTTTTTTTTATATCCTGAATGGTTCAATCGGCAAGCTTTTCTACCAACACCAACTAGCTATGTAGTTTACGTCTAGCTAATTCTATCGAGTGATTTACGCAGGCAGGGGCAGTGATTTTGATCATTTAACCCATAAGCTTATGTAAACTGTATTTATTATCACCATTTTAACACAATCTGCTCGCGTCCCTTTGTTAAAATGTATCTACTGGCCGGCGGAAGGAATGGAAGGGCTAACAGAAGTGTGATGTGTGTCCTGCTGCCCCTGGCTGTCGCGGTGTTGTTAGCCGGAGTTTCTGGGATGCAGGAGGAACACAAATCAGTCCAAGAACAACCGCAACAAGAGGTAGTTATCTAACTAGCAACTCGAAAGCATTTCACATAGCTAATAATGCTAACTAGCGAGCGTCGTTACGTTCGCATAGCCAGAGCAAGATGATGTGTATAGTCACCACCAGTATCTATTTCACTCGGTCACTCTGACCTCTTTCTGGTTTCATGCTTGGGGACATGCCATGGGTGGAAAACATGGTTAACTGGGTTATTGTCCTGGTCGTCACTAGCCCTAGTCTGGAAGTTGAATTCTAATAACTAAGTTGTATTGTACCCCCAGTCTACGTGACTTTGACTACCTTCTTCAATGAGACCGACTGTACACGTTCCAATATATAGTGGCAGTCAAACGTTTTGACACACCTACTCATTACAGGGTTTTAGTTTATTTTTTTACGATTTTCTACATTGTAGAATAATAGTCAAGACATTACAACTATGAAATAACACATGGAATCATGTAGTAACCAAAAATGTGTTGAATCTAAAATCTAAAATTATTTGTTTTTCAAAGTAGCCACCCTTTGCATTGATGACTTTATCTCAACCAGCTTCATGAGGTAGTCAAGATGGCCCTATTTGGTAAAAGACCAAGTTCATATTATGGCAAGAACAGCTCAAATAAGCAAAGAGAAAGGACAGTCCATCATTACATTAAGACATGAAGGTCAGTCAATCTGGAAAATTGTATTTGAAGAACTTTGAACGTTTCTTCAAGTGCGGCAGGTTAGGGCGGCAGGTGGTTCGAGCGTTGGGCCAGTAACCGGAAGGTTGCTAGATCGAATCCCCGAGCTGACAAGGTAAAAATCAGTCGTTCTGCCCCTGAACAAGGCAGTTAACCCCCTGTTCCTAGACTGTCATTGTAAATAAGAATTTGTTCTCTTAACTGACTTAAAAATAATTTTAGTGCAGATGCAAAAACCATCAAGCGCAAAGGCTCTCATGAGGACTGCCACAGGAAAGGAAGACCCAGAGTTACCTCTGCTGCAGAGGATAAGTTCATTAGAGTTACCATCCTCAGAAATTGCAGCCCAAATAAGTGCTTCACAGAGTTAAAGTAACATATACATCTCAACATCAACTGTTCAGAGGAGACTGCGTGAATCAGGCCTTCATGGTCGAATTGCTGCAACAAAACCACTACTAGGACACCAATAAGAAGAAAAGACTTGCTTGGACCAAGAAACATGAGCAATGGACATTCGACCGGTGGACATCTGTTAATTGGTCTGAGTCCAAATTTGCAAAATTTTTTATTTTTTGGTTCCAACTGCAGTGTCTTTGAGACGCAGAGTAGGTGAACGGATGATCTCTGCATGTGTGGTTCCCACCGTAAATATGGAGGAGGAGGTGTGATGGTGCTTTGCTGGTGACACTGTAGGTGGTTTATTTAGAATTCAAGGCACACTTAACCAGCATGGCTACCACTGCAGCGATACGCCATCCCATCTGGTTTGCGCTTAGTGGGACTATCATTTGTTTTTCAACAGGACAATGACCCAACACACCTCCAGGCTGTGTAAGGGTTCTTAGACCAAGAAGGAGAGTGATTGAGTGCTGCATCAAATGACCTGGCCTCCACAATCACCAACCTCAACTCAATTGAGATGGTTTGGGATGAGTTGGACCGCAGAGTGAAGGAAAAACAGCCAATAAGTGCTCAGCATATGTGGGAACTCCTTCAAGACTGTTGGAAAAGCATTCCAGGTGAAACTGGTTGAGAGAATGCCTTGATGACAGCTTTGCACAATTTGGCAAAGGGTGGCTACTTTGAAGATATCTTTAGATTTGTTTTAACACGTTTTGGGTTACTACATGATTCCATATGTGTTATTTCATAGTTTTGATGTCTTCACTATTATTCTACAATGTTGAAAATAGTAAAAAATAAAGAGAACTTTTGACTAATACTGTATCTGTACAGAAAGACAAATTAAAACATGGTTTTCATGGCTAACCTGTTGTGGAACTGAACTGACATTTGTTTCCCCCTTCAGCAGAAAACACCTACTGCTCATGCTATTGGCCCAGAGGTCAGTGAAAATGATTCCAGCAAATCTGGTGACCTGGGCTTCATCCATGCCTTTGTTGCTGCCATCTCTGTCATCATTGTCTCTGAGCTGGGAGACAAGACTTTCTTCATCGCTGCCATCATGGCTATGCGCTACAACCGCCTCACTGTGCTGTTAGGGGCGATGCTAGCGCTTGGCGTTATGACCTGCCTTTCAGGTTGGTGGATGGATTGTTGGGATTTTGTTAATGTATCCCAATTAGTGGAGGTGCCATATGCGGATGCATCCTGGGGTTGTCTGAATGTCTTCCTGAATATTTGGTTCTGTACAGTCCGTCCTTCGTCCTACTAAGTCCCTCTTGTGTTTTCTTAGTGATGTTTGGCTATGCCACCACCATCATCCCCAGGATCTACACATACTACGTGTCCACGGCTCTGTTTGCCATCTTTGGTATTCGCATGCTGAGAGAGGGGCTGAAAATGAGTCCAGACGAGGGTCAGGAGGAGCTGGAGGAGGTGCAGGCTGAGATTAAAAAGAAGGATGAGGAGGTCTGTACAACACACACTGCCCACACCTACATTTGCATGTTGTTAGACATTTTCATATTACCCTGCTGTAACTCTTGGTCTAGTGTTTCATTGTTTGTATTCCTATAGCTCCAGCGGTCTAAGCTGGTGAATGGGGCTTCAGATGTGGAGTTGGGCTCAGGGTCAAGCCATCCTCAGGGGAAATGGCACAGCTTCATCTCGCCTGTGTTCATCCAGGCCTTCACCCTCACCTTCCTTGCAGAGTGGGGAGACCGCTCTCAGCTGACCACCATCATCTTGGCTGCCCGGGAGGTGAGTCCTGACAGACCCACTATGGAGTCTGAGTCTGCTTGCCTAGTAAAAATGGCACATGCTGGCAAATGTTACACTGATCGCAAGCTAAAATGCTTAGGTGTGGCTGCAAAGCATTCATTGTGGATCTAAAGTCGGAGTTCATGATTGAGATCAGGATATAGGGTTGATGTGTACATATAATATACTCAAAAGGAATTATATCGTTATGGAATTATTGTTGTGTATTTTGTCTACTGCACTGTGATACTTGTTGGTTCTGTGAGAGGCTTAAAGGTGTCATAAACAAATGCTCTGTCTCAGGATCCTTTTGGAGTGGCGGTGGGTGGTACTCTGGGACACTGTCTGTGCACAGGACTGGCTGTGGTTGGAGGAAGGATGATTGCACAGAAGATCTCTGTCAGAACTGGTGATATATTTTTCCTCACTTGAATAAAATGTTTAAAAAAAAAAGTGTTCCTGGTTGTGGTCATAGCCTACACCAGGGCTCTCCAACCCTGTTCATGGAGAGCTACTGTTTTCGCTTCAAACCTAATCGAGCGCATCTGACTCTAATAATTAGCAGGTTGATTCAATTTAATCAGAAGTTACAACTGGGGTTGGAGCGAAAACCTACAGAAGGGTAGCTCTCAAGGTACAGGGTTGGAGAGCCCTGACCTATACTGTAATGAATGTAGCTAGTAGTCATTGGAATTGTGTTATGGACCTCTGTTTTATCCTCCTCAGTTACAATCGTTGGTGGGATCATGTTCCTGGCCTTTGCATTCTCTGCCCTCTTCATCAAGCCAGATGCTGGAATCTGATTGGAGTACATACCTGTAAAGCTCAACTATGTGTATTTGAAGAGGCTGTACTCTTGACTCTGTGTGTATGACAGTTGTACTGTACTCATGGCGTGGGTGAGATATGGAGAATATTCTATAATGGGACTCTAATGGGTGAGTGTGTCTGTGTGAATGTTGCCCTCTTGTCTTACTGAGTCTGTGATCCCTCACCGGTCTGAATCCTGTGGCTTACACACAGGACAAGACTTACCTCTCCCTCAGGCCCGTCAGTACTGAGCTTGGGTCTGTTTTATTAATTTGTTTCCCATCCTTGGTTATTGTATTATGATTTAAGAGCAGCTCATTCATTGACTGGGTGCATGGAATCTCTCCTCCCCTCTTCAGCATGAGCTCAGTGTTGTCGAGCAGCCAAGTCACTGCTGGTTGAACGCTGACTCCAGGGCAGTCCCACGGAGGGCCAGTCTGTCCGTTATCTACCACCCAAATTGCTACAACGGTTTATGAAGAGGTTGTGTGAGGCCTACTGATGAAGAAATCATGGAACAAAATACTTCATAGTTTCCTCCTAAATTTCACTGCCATGTTGAGATCTGAGCCATTGTCTACTACACCTTTCCTGAAAGTGGTTGGTTATGGTATTTATTTACAACTTTGGAGCAAAGAGATTGTTAATGTTAAACTTTTTTTTTTAGCTGAAGTACTGTAGACAATACTTTAAGTGCACAGGGAAATGTCACTACATTGTCAATATTTGACAAGTTGTACCCTGTGATGACCGACCAAGCGTGTACATGTACGCTGTGCGATATTCACTTCATTGTTAAAGCCTGATTAATGTAAATACTCAATAAAACCTGTCATGCCAAGACTGGTTTCTTACCTTATAATTTCTTGTCTAGCCCATACATTTTATGCAGTGACTAAGTTATCCTGGATATGAGTGATTGCCGAACATTGCGAGAAGCAGGTTTCTAGCCTGACAATTGACGCATCAAGTGAATGTCCAAAACGAGGGATTTCTCAATTAAAAACATTTTATTCATTTTAAAATGTAATAAGGGGCGCAAGCAGCAATGCTTGCTTTAAAAGGTTCCATTATGTTTATGTAGGAATGATCTGGCTCTAGAAATTAATTTATAGCAGCAAACTCCTTAGTGATATCACAGCACCATTAAAATGCAAAATGCCTTCAGAATGTCTCAGGGTTTTCACACAACCTAATTTACCTATGCTGCAGAGCATGGTTAGCACCATTGAAATAGAAAGGTTAGAACGGACATTTAAATGCACTTTTCATTTTTAAGTCTACTCCAGGTCCAAGGGATGAAACTCCCAAACAAATATATCAATATATCATATTGGTCCATTCCACTAATGTCTGGGCACCCTCAACGATCAATGTGTTTGAACTTTGAGTTCAACTGATAGGGTGTCACAGAATTAGACAAAGGTTGTGGATTTCATTGCTTGAATAAAATGCTGAGAAATGCATTGAACTACAAACTGTCCATTCTACTTGTTCTAAATCTATGGTTAAATGTATTTATGGGTCAAGAACTGATGTAAAAAGTGGAACACAGCCCTAGGTTATGACTCAATTGTGCAATAGTGCAAAGTGAAACCATTTTCCAGTTCCAGGTGTTTTTTGGAAATTGTGCTGAACAGATTAATTTCATGAGCCAAACAAGTGTTCTGCAAAGAACGCCACACATACAAAGATTAAATGATAGAACACTTATAAACATTCAGAACTTCTAGTGCGTACATCAGAACTACAGAACATTAAACATGATTCACCACCCTCTACATTGGGCTTTCCATCTGGGTATTAAAAACATCTTTCCCCCACCCCACATCTAGTATATAGTCTGGGTTGAATTACCTTGTTGTAGCCTTTTGAGATACAACATAGGAGATCCCTACTTTGATACTTCCAGTAAACATGTGAAAAAGGAACATCAATATGTGGTCATCCTAGAGATTATCCAATATATTAATATAGCATTCCTCTCAAATCACATTGAGAGAATTCATAAGATTTATTTGGCAATTGAAACCAATTACATGGGGGGGACATACAGTATATGCTATTAAATAAGGATTTCTTTCAACATTTCAATACACCTTTGCATAACCATGAGCTCATGAGTCCTTATCAAGGAGCTCAAAGTAGTCGATCCTGTTTGGGGAAATTAGATCAATAGTTCTTACGCATGTCACAGTTTGTTTAATTCCTTTCTCATTTGAGGTAAATCATTAGGTAGATTTATTTTCTGTTTTGCTTTCCCTTTCTACACCATTATGGCAGCATATTGTATGACAATATCTACTATAGCTCTATTCATCTTTTGAGGTCTAGCTTGGCCATAGAAAAATAATCTTAAAATCTGAGGTGTGTGTTCTGTTAAAACACTTGGTTATTAATTTCTTTATGCATACCAGTTTTTACACAGCTATGTTAGTGTTCGATATTAAATTACATTCATTCAAGTATTGCACTGCCTGACCCACTGATGGTAGCTGAAAGGTTTATCACGCCATAGATGGCGCACGTTTAATTTGTGTTAATAAAAAAATAGCATAAAATCAGTGACCAACCAACTATTAAGGAAGAGCCACATATACCGTTTCTATACAACTTGTTGAATAATCTGTGTCGATATGCATTACTGGCAATACAATAACTTGGGCAATGCACCACCAATAGCCTAGCAACAGGGACCACCATTTGCACTACGTGTGAATTTTAACAAGCAGAGACTAGCAGGCTTTGTGTGATGTATAGTACTTGTGAACACAAGGGCCTGGGACAGTTTTGCCATGAGGTACTGCAACATGAACATGGATTGGACCAGCCAGCCTTGTGAGAGACCAGAGCAGGAAATTACCCCTAGAAGGCCCAGACATTCTACAGTGTTATGCTGTGATACCAGAGAAGTTTGATATAAAATATGTGATTTGTCAACTTCCACCAATTAAAAAAAGTGAAA
The DNA here is from genome assembly GCA_003317085.1 of Hucho hucho. Lineage (NCBI taxonomy): Eukaryota > Metazoa > Chordata > Actinopteri > Salmoniformes > Salmonidae > Hucho > Hucho hucho. Next base: position 738,029 of record QNTS01000441.1, on the reverse strand, counting down.
CTTAATGCAGGTTTCACATAATCCTTCTCAAGAAAAAGATAGCAAACGATCAAGAATATTAAATATTCTACACTGAACAAAAATATAAACGCAACATGCAAGAATTTCACAGATTTGACTGAGTTACAGTTAATTCAAGGAAATCAGTCAATTGAAATAAATTCATTAGGCCCTGATCTATGGATTTCACATGACGGGGAATACAGATATGCATCTGTTGGTCACAGATACCTTAAAAAGAAAAGGTAGGGGCATGGATCAGAAAACCAGTCAGTATCTGGTGTGACCACCATTTGCCTCATGCACCACAACGCAACTCCTTTGCATAGAGTTGATCAGGCTGTTGATTATGGCCTGTGGAATATTGTCCCATTTCTCTTCAATGGCTGTGCGAAGTTGCTGGATATTGGCGGGAACTGGAACATGTCGTACACGTCGATCCAGAGCCTCCCAAACATGCTCAATGGGTGACATGTCTGGTGGGTATGCAGGCCATGGAAAAACTGGGACATTTTCAGCTTCCAGGAATTGTGTACAGATCCTTGCGACATGGGGCCATGTATTATCATGTTGAAACACGAGATTATGGTGGCGGATGAATGGCACGTCAATGGGCCTCAGGATCTCGTCACGGTAGCTCTGTGCATTTCAATTGCCATCAATAAAATGCAATCATGTTCATTGTCCGTAGCTTATACCTGCCCATAACCATAACCCCACCGCCACCATGGGGCACTGATCACAACATTGACATCAGCAAACCGCTCGCCCAGCGTGCCAGTAGCCATCGAAAGTAAGCATTTGCCCACTGAAGTCAGTTACGACGCCGAACTGCAGTCAGGTCAAGACCCTGGTAAGGATGACGAGCATGCAGATGAGCTTCCCTGAGAAAGTTTCTGACAGTTTGTGCAGAATTTCTTCAGTTGTGCAAACCGACAGTTTCATCAGCTATCCGGGTGGCTGGTCTCAGATGATCCCGCAGATGAAGAAGCCGGATGTGGAGGTCCTGGCCTGGCATGATCTGCGGTTGTGAGGCTGGTTGGACATACTGCCAAATTCTCTAAAACAACATTGGAGGCGGCTTATGGTAGAGAAATTAACATGCAATCAGCTCTGGTGGACATTCCTGCAGTTGGCATGCCAATTGCACACTCCCTCAAAACTTGAGACATCGGTGGCATTGTGTTGTGTGAAATAAACAGCATATTTTAGAGTGGCCTTTTATTGTACCTGTGTAATGATCATGCTATTTAATCAGCTTATTGATATGTCAGGTGGATAGACAATCTTGGCTAAGGAGAAATGCTCACTAACAGGGATGTAAACAAATTTGTTCACAACATTTGAGAGAGAAACTTTTGTGCGTATAGAACATTATAGAACATATAGATATTTTATTTCAGCTCATGAAACATGGGACCAACACTTTAAGGATTAGCCCCTTATTTTCAATTTTCGCCTAAAATGACATACCCAAATCTAACTGCCTGTAGCTCAGGCCCTGAAGCAAGGATATGCATATTCTTGGTACCATTTGAAAGGAAACTTTGAAGTTTATGGAAATGTGAAAGGAATGTAGTAGAAAATAACACAATAGATCTGGTAAAAGATAATAAAAAGATAATACCATCATCTTTGAAATGCAAGAGAAAGGCCATCATGTTTTATTCCAGCCCAGGTGTAATTTAGATTTTGGCCACTAGATGGCATCAGTGTATGTGCAAAGTTTTTGACTGATCCAATGAACCATTGCATTTCTGTTAAAAAGTTTGTATCAAGACTGCCCAAATTTGTTTTTTAATAACTTTTCATGTTCAAAATTGTGCACTCTCAAACAATAGCATGGTATTCTTTCACTGTAATAGCTACTGTAAATTGGACAGTGCCGTTAGATTAACAAGAATTTAAGTTTTCTGTCAATATCAGATACATCTATGTCCTGGGAAATGTTCTTGTTACTTACAACCTCATGCTAATGGCATTAGCCTACGTTAGCTCAACCGTCCCGTGGAAGGACACCGAACCCGAAGAAGTTAAATTACCATTCTACTGTAAGTGAAGATTCATGACGACTACTACTAAAGTGCCATTCTGCAGAGGCCCCTGACAACAAATGAGCAACTGGGAAAACCAGAGGCTCAATCCCCAAGAACCTCACTTCGACAACATTCACCATAGAAACCTGGAAATCCACGATGGAAGTTAATATGGCAACATACAGTACAAACAGTCCATAGGATCCCACTCAACAACAGTCGTTTTAAATTTGCCATGGCAATACGACAATATAACCATCACCTTATAACCTTTCAGCACAGTTACATGGTGATATGTACTGCCTGACAGGAGGAGCAAAGCAGCAGGAGAAGAAAAACTTCAAACGGACAACATCTGTTAACAGTATGATAATTGTTTCAATCCATTCTTTTGGCAGGTCCAACTAACACCAGTTTCACTTGTTTGAGGTCATTTGCATTCTGGATCAAATAGCCTCAGCATTTTCTCTGTTCTTGTCTGGACTGGGCCTAGCCTACACCTTAGGAAACATTTCCAGTAGTGTAGTTTGTCTTCTCCCATTCGAACAACTGAGAAGGAGTGAAGAGTACTGTCTGTAGGGGGTTCTTACTGTTAGAGACGTCAGTAGCCAGAGTTTCAATAAGTGCTATACGTTTACTTTAATGAATAACCCCAGTAGGTTAGCAGTTTAATGTCTTGATTAAGACCGCAACCCCCCACAGTGTAAAACCTATGTCACAGTCTTCAGACAAACATACAAGCTTACTTCACGAACACATGAAGATGAACTCGGATCACAACAATTGCTAGTGGCATTCTGTCCTAACACCTATTTGATGAGATCCACCTTCATTACAGGACAAATATCAATCATTTGTTTGTTCTGACCCATGAAACGCTTCATTGGAGATCAAGGTCATAAACATGCTGTAGTTGTTGGTTGTACAGTGGGGCAAAAAAGTATTTAGTCAGCCACCAATTGTGCAAGTTCTCCAACTTAAAAAGATGAGAGAGGCCTGTAATTTTCATCATAGGTACACTTCAACTATGACAGACGAAATGAGAAAAAGAAATCCAGAAAATCACATTGTAGGATTTTTAATTTATTTATTTGCAAATTATGGTGGAAAATAAGTATTTGGTCA
>QNTS01000441.1:718873-734395 GCA_003317085.1 Hucho hucho | reverse complement strand
TGACCAAATACTTATTTTCCACCATAATTTGCAAATAAATTCATTAAAAATCCTACAATGTGATTTTCTGGATTTTCTTTCCTCATTTTGTCTGTCATAGTTGAAGTGTACCTATGATGAAAATTACAGGCCTCTCTCATCTTTTTAAGTGAGAGAACTTGCACAATTGGTGGCTGACTAAATACTTTTTTGCCCCACTGTAAGTGACAGGAGAAAGTATGGACATAAGGGGATGCATTTCATTCATAGAACAGACACTAAAATAATTCAGTATTCATACAATTTCTAACAGAGCTAATATGTGATATTGTGCGGAAATATCCCTGGCATGAATTGCATTTCTTAGTTTAAGGTAGTGTTTTTGACCATTTAAAACATAATTGAATAGATACTTTTTCCTATGAGAATACTTATATTTTTCTACACAATTAAGCCTTCGGGGCTAAAATAACTACAGTATTGTAAAGCATTATGACTTGGCCCTAGTATAGCCTGTACCTAGAGGTACTATTTATTCATGCATCACTGTGAGCGTTATGTGACCACTCTTTAAAACAGTCATAATGCCACAGGTTTGAATAAACAAAAAAATGCTTATGGATAGATTTTGGCATGAGGCATTATGGCCGAGTAAAGAATCAACTCATAGGGTTTCCATAGGATGCATTTAAAGTCTATTTGGTCAACTTTGGGTCTTTGCTTTATTAACTATTTAAAATATTGTTTTGACTAAGATTGCGTTTATTTAGAGTCCTCAACATGTTGCTTTGGACCACAATGTATATTCAAAAAAAATATTGTAACTTTAAAACACTTTTTTTCCTTTACCAAGACTTCGAAAGTGAGGAAGAGGATGAAACAAACTGTGACATGACCAGCAGCATCAGCGGTGTCCACTAAGCAGACGACTCCCCCCTGAGAAGAAGGAAGTCTGAAAAGATCTGCCATTAAGCGTGTTAGGTTTGCTTTCTTTCATAGAGTACTAGATAAAAATATATATATTCAAAGCTACAAATAACAGACTACGCTTTTCATTTCATGCATCATAAAATATTAGTTATCTTTTTGTCCATATATTTACATATTATTTTACATGTGTTCTGTACAATAAAAGAACAATCCACATGACATTTTTAAAAATATTTTCTGACCCATAATTACTTTGACATGAAAAACAAAAATAGGAGGGAAAAACAATACACACAAGGAATCTTTCCGTAGGACATCTTTGAAGCCTGGATTGAAGCTCCAGTGTGTCGACTGGATCATCCTGCATAAATTAATCCTGTGAGCACACACTGAACACACGAGACGAGGACAGGGGAGGGGACAAACACTGGCGGGATCAGGGTTTCCTCCTCCTGTCACCGTGGTGAGGGGACCTGGACAGAGTGGAGGTCTCGGAGGTAAGAATGAGCATGGCCGTGAGGCAGAGCGACCCTGTGCTCACTGTCAGCACAGTATTGTTTTCTCTCTGAAGCGCCAATCGTTCACAAGTTCTATTGATCCATCCATCCACTATACCTCTTCACCCCCTCACACAAACACACAGACCTTGTCTTGGTTTAGTCCACATGTCTAATTGGCTGTTGCCAGGTTACTGGGGCTGTGTGCTGGAGCGGCCTGACATGCTACCTGCCCTGTGAGAGGCCAGCTGCTGCTCCTGTTGCTGCTGCTGCTGTTGTTGGAGTTGTTGTTGCTGTTGTTGCTGCTGCTGCTGGAGCTGTTGCTGCTGCTGCTGATGTTGCTGTTGTAGCTGTTGTTGTTGTTGCTGCTGCTGCTGCAGTTGCGTGGTGGCGAAAGCGCCTTGCTGCTGCAGTGGGAACGCCGCCTGCAGGATCAACTGAGTGGACTGGTTTCCATGGAGCAGCCGAGGGGCCTAGAGAGGGAGAACAGAGAGGTGGGTGGGAGGGAAAAGTACTTGATTTACCTCTACAGACGGTACTCTCTATTGGTCACCTCACCTGGAGGAACGGAGTTTGTTGCTGGGCCAGCTGAGCCTGTCCGTGCTGTGTGGCTAAGGCCTGAGACTGCGTCTGCGTCTGCTGCTCCTGCTGCTGGGCGATGCTGATGGTCTGAGTTTGGCCCTGCTGAGGAGCGAACGCTGTTACCACCTGGCCCATGAACATGGTCGTAGGGACCATGACCGCTCCACATGCCATCGGACCAGTCACCAGCTTAGTCAGCAACTGAGAGCCAGCTGGGAACCTGAGAGAAATGAGGGAGAGAGGGTGGCAATAAATGAGCAACATAAGAACCAGACACGAAAAACACACAAAAAATGTATGCAAATCCCTTGGATAATCATTATAGTTCTCAGCAACAATCAGCCGCTGAGTGTGGAGCATGCTGAGTGAGAGGAGAACAAACCCTGTTGATGGCATCATGTACCTGATCTGTCCCGAGCGGTCCTGGGCAAAGGTTGCCACAGTAGCAGTGTTGTTGCTGCTGTTCTGGGCCAGGCTGTTGGCTATCTGGACCACATTGGCCTGGTTGGGCTGAGAGATCATCATGGTGTTGTAGAGGGAGGCCGGCAGGGCACACTGCTGGGGCGGCAGAGAGTGAGTCGACCTCACTGAAGACTGTGAGAGGACAGAGCTGGTGTCTTGTAGCAGGTTCTGTTGTTGAGGCTGGGCCTGTTGCTGAGGTTGCCGTTGAACTGTGTGCTGCTGCTGAGTACTGCTCTGCAGGTTGCCTGCAGACACCACCTGGCCCTGCATGTTGAGAGCACCCCCTGGCTGCATGGTGGTCCCCTGGGCCAGCTGCACAGAGCTCAGGCTAAGCCCACCTGCACCCTGTTGGAGGAACATCTGTACCAGAGCAAATACCACATAGTAAGACTTATCTTCTCACATAGACAAACACAGGCATAATGAAACATGCATGCATCCACACAAATGTAAGCAGACATTTTGGTTCAAGTACTCAAACATTCATTCAGTAAACCCATTCCCAGCTCTACATAAGAGGGCCATGGTTAGTATGTGGGGCCCTTATACTGCTGTTTCTGAGACAGACAGCAGGGGGCAGTGCTAACCTGTAGGCCCTGGCCCTGCACCTTCTGGAGCTCCTCCTGGATCTGCCTGAGCTCTTGCTGCTGCCTCTGGATGTTGGCCTCAATCCTCCTGGTCCTCTGCTCCAGCTGATCCTTCAGGTGCTGCATGGCATCCAGGTGGGTGGAGAACTGTACCATGGGCTAGCAAAGTTGAAAAATAAGGGATGTTTGTGGACGGCTAATTATCATTTAACATTTCTGTCACTGACACTGACAAATTACAGTCCTGTGGGAGATTTCTCACCTGGACACTGGGCTGGATCTGCAGCTGCTGCTGTTGTGGCGGTTGCTGCTGTTGTGGCGGTTGCTGCTGTTGTGGCGGTTGCTGCTGTTGCGGCGGTTGCTGCTGTTGCGGCGGTTGTGGTTGCTGCTGCCGTTGTGGTTGTTGCTGCCGTTGCAGTTGTGGTTGCTCCTGCCGTTGTGGTTGTGGTTGCTGCTGCCGTTGTGGTTGTGGTTGCTGCTGCCGTTGTGGTTGTGGTTGCCTCTGCTGTTGCTGTTGATGATGTTGTTGTGAAACTATGGACGGGGCCATGTTCTGCCCTGTATTCTGGGTGTGCTGGGAGCTCATTGATTGCTGTTGGAGACAAACACAGGAACTACATTAGGAACCAGGTTACTATCAAAAATAGAGATGCAGTGACCGCAAGCTGAAGAAAGCCCACACTGACCTGACTGCTGACGGACGACCTTCGCTGCGATGTCATCTCAATAGCAGAGACGGACAGGCATCCTGGTGTACCCCTGTCTGTCTTTAGCTTAGGTGCTGAAGAAAGGAAAAAACAAAACACCTTACTCTTAGGATCAAAGTAGCTCTCAGAAAGGATGTGACCATAGACAAGATGTAGTGATGTCATGTGGTCAGTGCTTACAGGCTGGGTTGGAAACGGCGGTGTGGGACGAGGACTTGCGGGAGCTGTGTGAGGAGGTGGAGGGCGTGCGGCTGCGTTCAAATCGCTCCAGGGCCTCCTTCAGGCTGGAGGTGTTGAGCTGGTGTTGAGACTCAGAACCAGAGTCCTGAGATGGAGAGAGCAGAGAGAGAACAGTCAGACTCACTACTACAACTCCCAAACCTTGTTAGGAGACTTTGGAAATAGTTCCTTCCTTCCTCCCTTGCATGAGGTAATCACTGATCGAACACAGTTCGATAGGTTAAAACAAAATGTTTTTATATAGTTTTTCCATTTGTATGTTTAGCTCACATAATATAATTTAAAAGTATGCATTACGGTGTCTGTAATAGAATAAATTTGGCAAAAACGAATGTAGACATTAATAAATGCATTTCTATAGCTACAACGGTGGGGGAGTGCCAAGATGGAGGCACGGTGGCTTCAACACAGCGCCCCTTAACAGTCATCTAGTGTATATATAAATCATTGGTCACAACCTCTCCAGCAGTAGGAGTTGATGCCTTCACACAGCACACTCGAGCTGTCCAGAGCAAAATGAAGTGCCAATCAATCTACTCGCTGAGGTTATTTATTTTAGGGAAAGTGATTTACAAAAGTACATATTCAATAGTGAACATTCTAGCAATATGCTGGCTAGCGTTGACAGTATGCAAAAAGAAAGCTACAAAAAGACACTAGCATTCATCTTGCTAGCCTACTGTAGCCATTTTGATCTCTCTTTTGGAACGTTTGTCTTAAAGGGACAGCGTCCTATTTTCAAATCTTCTCAAAATGACAGTTTAGAAACAAATTAATGCAATGCAATTCTAAAGAATACAGTAATGACTTGCATTGCTAAATTATACTACACAGCTTTTTAATACATATCATAACAACCAAATATAGGCAATTAACAGCTGAATATAGAGAGAAAGCATGGCAACCTTTAGGCCAATGCATTTAAGAAACACACCATGTCCGGGCCAGTATAACTTATTTTTGGGACATTCAATTTTTGGCCAACTTGGCAGAACATGGCCCCGTCCATAGCTTCACAACAACATCATCAACAGCAACAGCAGAGAATGCCAAGAGTGTGCAAAGCTGTCATCAAGGCAAAGGGTGGCTACTTTGAAGAAATAAAAAAAGAAACGTCCTCTCACTGTCAACTGCGTTTCTTTTCAGCAAACTTAACATGTGTAATATTTGTATGAACATAAGATTCAACAACTGAGACATAAACTGAACAAGTTCCACAGACATGCGAGATGTTACCCCACTCTTCCACCAAGGCACCTGCAAGTTCCCGGACATTTCTGGGGGGAATGGCCCTAGCCCTCACCCTCCGAACCAACAGGTCCCAGACATGCTCAATGGGATTGAGATACGGGCTCTTCGCTGGCCATGGGAGAACACTGACATTCCTGTCTTGCAGGAAATCACACGCCGAACGAGCAGTATGGCTGGTGGCATTGTCATGCTGGAGGGTCATGTCAGGATGAGCCTGCAGGAAGGATACCACATGAGGGAGGAGGATGTCTTCCTTGTAACGCATAGCATTGAGATTGCCTGCAATGACAACAAGCTCAGTCCGACGATGCTGTGACACACCGCCCCAGACCATGACGGACCCTCCACCTCCAAATCGATTCCGCTCCAGAGTACAGGCCTCGGTGTAACGCTCATTCCTTCGACGATAAACGCAAATCCGACCATCACCCCTGGTGAGACAAAACCGCGACTCGTCAGTGAAGAGCACTTTTTGCCAGTCCTGTCTGGTCCAGTGACGGAGGGTTTGTGCCCATAGGCGACGTTGTTGCCGGTGATGTCTGGTAAGGACCTGCCTTACAACAGGCCTACAAGCCCTCAGTCCAGCCTCTCTCAGCCTATTGCGGACAGTCTGAGCACTGATGGATGTTGTGCGTTCCTGGTGTAACTCGGGCAGTTGATGTTGCCATCCTGTACCTGTCCCGCAGGTGTGATGTTCAGATGTACCGATCCTGTGCAGGTGTTGTTACACGTGGTCTGCCACTGCAAGGACGATCAGCTGTCCATCTTGTCTCCCTGTAGCTCTGACTTAGGCATCTCACAGTACAGACATTGCAATTTATTGCCCTGGCCACATCTGCAGTCCTCATGCCTCCTTGCAGCATGCCTAAGGCACATTCACGCAGATGAGCAGGGACCCTGGGCATCTTTCTTTTGGTGTTTTTCAGAGTCAGTAGAAAGGCCTCTTTTGTGTCCTCAGTTTTCATAACTGTGACCTTAATTGCCTACCGTCTGTAAGCTGTTCGTGTCTTAACTACTTAGGGAGGGAGTGGGGCGCCAAATTCAAAATCCAAAAGTTGAATTATTAAACATTCATCAATATACAATTGTTGCATAGTCATCAAAAGCTCTGCTTCTTGGCAATATCACAGCGTTGTCAGATTTCAAAAAGGCTTTACGGCGAAAGCACAACATTTGATTGTTTGAGGATAGCACCTCTAATATTTCTGCATTGGCATAAATTCATAAACCAGCGCGGTTCACACAAAACCCATTTCACAGCGAAAACAAATCCCTTACCTTTCGAAGAACTTCTGCAGAGGGCTTCCCAAGTGTCCAACAAAGACATCCAATGGTTCTTTTGTTAGAAAAAGTCATTTATTATATCCATAAATCTCTGTTTGGTTGGCGCGTTATGTTCAGAAAATTCAACGTCGAATCGCATATTGAAACGTGAAGAGAACGCGTTCAAATATACCTATAAAATATACCTATAAACTTTCCTAAACAAATCAAAGACCAGTTATAATGCATCCTTAGCTATCCTTTTATGAATATTAGCGATAATATTTCACTCGGATGGTAACCTAAACTTTATGAAAGGAAAATACAGTGGGGCGCGCATCCAGTCTCGCGCCCGAGAAATCTTGTTGACATCTGAGCTCCCCTGACCATTTCCTGTTTCTATCCATTTTACTTACTCCAATCACTCTCAGTCTTTGTATATAGACTGCTGACATCTAGTGGAAGCCATAGGTACTGCAATCTCGGAGCTGGATTGCCTTGAAGTCAATGGGGAGTCTCTCAAACAGAGCAAATGTCACAAAAAACTGCAATTCCGGATGGATCTTCCTCGGGTTTTCGCCTGCTATATCAGTTCTGTTATACTCACATACATTATTTTAACGCTCTTAGAAACTTCAGAGTGTTTCCTATCCAATAGTACTAATTATGTGCATATCCTATTTTCTGGGCCTGAGTGGCAGGCATTTTACTTTGGGCACGCCAGACTCTCCAAAACCGTCACCTATGCAGCCGCTCCCTAAGAAGTTAAAGACCGTTCCACAGGTGCATGTTCATTCATTGTTTATGGGTCATTGAAGCATTGGAAACAGTGTTTAAACCCTTTACAATGAAGATCTGTGAAGATATTTGGATTTTTACGAATGATCTTTGAAAGACAGGGTCCTGAAAAAGGGACATTTATTTTTTTGCTTTTTAGTTTATAAAATATATACTTTTTTGTTTATTACATGATTCCATATGTGTTATTTCAGAGTTTTGATGTCTTCACGATTATTCCACAACGTAGAAAATAGTAAAAAAAAAAACTTTGAATGAGTAGGTGTGTCCAAACTTTTGCGCACGCACACACACGCACGGGCGCACACACACAAACACGGCAGGTAGCCTAGTGGTTAGAGCGTTGGACTAGTAACCGAAAGGTTGCAAGATCGAATCCCCGAGCTGACAAGGTAAAAATCTGTTGTTCTGCCCCTGAACAAGGCAGTTAACCCACTGTTCCTAGGCAGTCATTGTAAATAAGAATTTGTTCTTAACTGACTTGCCTAGTCAAAAAAATTTTAAATAAAAAAAATATAAAAAAAGCGCTGAATGAATTTGGCTTGACCCCTAAAACCCTCAGAACTGCGCATATATATATATATATATATATATATATATATATATATATATATATATATATATATATATATATATATACACACACACATACACACATAGTGAGGGAAAAAAGTATTTGATCCCCTGCTGATTTTGTACGTTTGCCCACTGACAAAGAAATGATCAGTCTACAGTGAGGGAAAAAAGTATTTGATCCCCTGCTGATTTTGTACGTTTGTCCACTGACAAAGAAATTATCAGTCTATAATTTTAATGGTAGGTTTATTTCAACGGTGAGAGACTGAATAACAACAAAAAAGTCCAGAAAAACGCATGTGAAAAATGTTATAAATTGATTAGCATTTTAATGAGGGAAATAAGTATTTAACCCCTCTGCAAAACATGACTTAGTACTTGGTGGCAAAACCCTTGTTGGCAATCACAGAGGTCAGACGTTTCTTTGTAGTTGGCCACCAGGTTTGCACACATCTCAGGAGGGATTTTGTCCCACTCCTCTTTGCAGATCTTCTCCAAGTCATTAAGGTTTCGAGGCTGACGTTTGGCAACTCGAACCTTCAGCTCCCTCCACAGATTTTCTATGGGATTAAGGTCTGGAGACTGGCTAGGCCACTCCAGGACCTTAATGTGCTTCTTCTTGAGCCACTCCTTTGTTGCCTTGGCCGTGTGTTTTGGGTCATTGTCATGCTGGAATACCCATCCACGACCCATTTTCAATGCCCTGGCTGAGGGAAGGAGGTTCTCACCCAAGATGTGACGGTACATGGCCCTGTCCATCATCTCTTTGATGCGGTGAAGTTGTCCTGTCCCCTTAGCAGAAAAACACCCCCAAAGCATAATGTTTCCACCTCCATGTTTGATGTTGGGGATGGTGTTCTTGGGGTCATAGGCAGCATTCCTCCTCCTCCAAACACGGCGAGTTGAGTTGATGTCAAAGAGCTCCATTTTGGTCTCATCTGACCACAACACTTTCACCCAGTTGTCCTCTGAATCATTCAGATGTTCATTGGCAAACTTCAGACGGGCATGTATATGTGCTTTCTTGAGCAGGGGGACCTTGCGGTTGCTGCAGGATTTCAGTCCTTCACGGCGTAGTGTGTTACCAATTGTTTTCTTGGTGACTATGGTCCCAGCTGCCTTGAGATCATTGACAAGACCCTCCCGTGTAGTTCTGGGCTGATTCCTCACCGTTTTCATGATCATTGCAACTCCACGAGGTGAGATTTTGCATGGAGCCCCAGGCCGAGGGAGATTGACAGTTCTTTTGTGTTTCTTCCATTTGCGAATAATCGCACCAACTGTTGTCACCTTCTCACCAAGCTGCTTGGCGATGGTCTTGTAGCCCATTCCAGCCTTGTGTAGGTCTACAATCTTGTCCCTGACATCCTTGGAGAGCTCTTTGGTCTTGGCCATGGTGGAGAGTTTGGAATCTGATTGATTGATTGCTTCTGTGGACAGGTGTCTTTTATACAGGTAACAAGCTGAGATTAGGANCTGTTTAAATAAACCTACAATTAAATTTATAGACTGATCATTTCTTTGTCAGTGGGCAAACGTACAAAATCAGCAGGGGATCAAATACTTTTTCCCCCTCACTGTATAATTTTAATGGTAGGTTTATTTTTCCCTCACTGTATATATATATATATATATATATATATATATATATATATATATAGTTGCTGGTTTAAAAAGGAATCTAGCATTAAAATGTACCAGAGGCCACCAAACTAGAGCTTGTAACACCCCCATCCCAGCCTGGGGGAGCCTGGTTGGCTATTTTTCTACTTGGCTGGCTACTCCATGTGCTTGTGGAAAACACAAGACATCTTATCCCTCATCATTAACCAAACTCAGCCCAGTCTTTATCCCCTGAACTGATTTCTGATTTCTCATCCTCAGGAGTCGGCGAGACGAGCTCTCATGTCAGTCTCATAAATGTCTCACCTTATCTACCGCAAAGATTTCTGGCGGCGGCGACTCAACTATCCCCAGCTCCCTGCGCTGTTCAGCCCTCACCTCAGCATAGCTGCAACACAACAGAGAAAGAGGGTTATGAACATCATAACACAATGCCTCATGGTGTGTGTGTGTGATAGAGTGATCAGGGAATAAATGTAATACTACTGGTTATCCATAGTATGACAGACATAGTTCTTGTGAAATATACATATGAATATCATTATTAGTGATTGGCCGATCTATACCTGACAACAGTGTGCGTGCAGACGATGAACTCGGGCCTTGAGTTCCACTGGTGGTAGGTGATGTAGTAATGAGTCTGAAGCCAGATCCACTGCTGACCTTTGGTGAGAAACCTGTAGTAGCACGACTTCCCCTTCCCGTACTGCATTACTGCAGAAGAGAGAGAGGAGTGAACTGATGTCACAGATGTGGACATGGGACAGGAAAACACACTTATAAAATGTACCCACTGTGACTATTTAAACCTACCCAAACCAGAACCCGTGGATAGATGGCAGCATTCGCACAAAACTGAAAGCGCGAACCACCGCATTTAACCATGGCAAGGTGACTGGGAATATGTCCGAATATAACCAAACAGTGTAGTTATTCCTTCCATAAGGCAATCAAACAGGCAAAACGTCAGTACAGAGACCAAGTGGAGTCGCAATTCAATGTCTCAGACATGAGACGTATCTGGCAGGGTCTACAGACAATCACGGATTACAAACGGAAAACAAGCTACGTCGCTTACACCGACGTCTTGCTTCCGGACAAGCTAAACACGTTTGCCCGCTTTGAGGATAACACAGTGCCACCGACGCGGCTCGCTACCAAGGACTGTGGGCTCTCCTTCTCCATGGCCAATGTGAGCAAGTAATATAAGCGTGTTAACCCTCTCAAGGCTGCCGGCCCAGACGACATCCCTAGCCGTGTCCTCAGAGCATGCGCAGGCCAGCTGGATGGAGTGTTTACGGATATATTCAATCTCTCCCTATCCCACTCTGCTGTCCCCACAAGATGTCCAACCATTGTTCCTGTACCCAAGAAAGCAAAGGTAACTGAACTAAATGACTATTGCCCCGGTAGCACTCACTTCTGTCATCATGAAGTACTTTGAGAGACTAGTCAAGGATCATATCACCTCTACCTTACATCCGAAACCCACTTCAATTTGCTTACCGCCCCAATAGATCCACAGACGATGCAATCGCCATCGCACTGCACACTGTCCTATCCCATCTGTACAAGAGGAATACCTATGTAAGAATGCTGTTCATTGACAATAGCTCAGCATTCAACACCATAGTACCCTCCAAGCTCATCATTAAGCTTGGGCCCTGAGTCTGAACCAGCCCTGTGCAACTGGGTTCTGGACTTCCTGACGGATCGCCCCCAGGTGGTGAAGGTAGGAAACAACATCTCCACTTCGCTGATCCTCAACACAGGGGTCAAACAAGGGTGCGTGCTCAGCCCCCTCCTGTACTCCCTGTTCACCCATGACTGCATGGCCACGCACACCTCCAACTCAATCATCAAGTTTGCAGATGACACAACAGTAGTAGGCTTGATTACCAACAATGACAAGTCAGCCTACAGGGAGGTGAGGGTCCTGGGAGAGTGGTGCCAGGAAAATAACATCTCACTCAATGTCAACAAAACAAAGGAGCGGATCGTGGACTTCAGGAAACATCAGAGGGAACACGCCCCTATCCACATCGACGGGACCGCAGTGGAGAAGGTGGAAAGCTTCAAGTTCCTTGGCGTACACATCACTGACGATCTGAAATGGTCCACTCACAGACAGTGTGGTGAAGGCGCAACAGCTCTTCTTCAACCTCAGGATGCTGAAGGAATTTGGCTTGGCCCCTAAAACCCTCACACATTTTAACAGATACACAATTGAGCGCATCCTGTCGGGCTATATCCCCGTCTGGTACGGCAACTGCATTGCCCGCAACCGCAGGGCTCTCCAGAGGGTGGTGCAGTCTGCCCAACTTGTCACCGAGGGCAAACTACCTGCCCTCCAGGACACCTACAGCAGCCAATGTCACAGGAAGGCTAAAAAGATCATCAAGGACAACCACGCGAGCCACTGCCTGTTCACCCCACTATCATCAAGAAGGCGAGGTCAGTACAGGTACATCAAAACTGGGACCAAGAGACTGAAAAAAAGCTTCTATCTCAAGGCCATCAGACTGTTAAATAACCATCACTAGCTGGCTTCCATCCGGTTACACAACCCTGCACCTTAGAGGCTGCTGCCCTATATACATAGACTTGGAATCACTGCCCACTTTAATAATGGAACATAAGTCACTTTAATAATGTTTAAATAATGTTTACATACTGCTTTAATTCATATGTATATAATGTATTCTATTTGACTGTATTTTAGTCATTTGCCACGCCGACATTGCTCAATCTAATAATTATACATTTCTTAAATCCATTATTTTACTTTTAGATGTGTGTGTATTGTTGTGAATTGTTAGATACAACTGCACTGTTGGAGCTAGGAACACAAGCATTTCGCTACAAAATCTGCTAAATATGTGTATGTGACCAATACAATTTGATTTGATTTGAAATACACAAAACGTGACAGAAATGTACTTACAGTGTTCGTGGCATTTGGCCAGTGACTCCAGGTCATCCACATGGTAGTAGTCATATCCAGATGTACCCAGAACCTCAAACGGCAGGTAACCTATTATGGGCGGAGCCCTGGGGAGGTAACAATGTCATTAAATGATAGCACAACCCATTCAAATACAATAATATACAGTTTCTCACCCTGTAAAGCAGTGATAATAACACATAAAAAACACACAAAGCAATGCATTACCCTCAGGACCAGGTATCTACAGAGGACAGTATAATAAAGGTTTTCAGTGGCAGTGAAACACTAAGTACTCTTTCTAGTGTTGTTGCTCCAAAAGGGTTGAGACTAAGAGAGCAAACTGACTGACTGGCCCAGAGAGAACACAGCAGCCAGCTAATTTGATTTGAGATTAACCAAACACTCTCAATGTGACTGTGTTCTGACTGGTGTGTGCCTAGTTTCAAACAGCTAGAGGATAACACTCTCTAACATGACATAGGCAAGTAAACAGAGACATGGCTATTGACAGCACACCTTACCTGTGGTCCAAGAAGAGGAACTTCCATTCTAAGCTGTGTCTGGAGGTGAATTCTTCATTGGGTTCTTCCACAGTGCACATCTCCTGTGGGTGAGTGAGGAAAAACTAGATGTTAACTTCTTATACAAAGGAAATAATTTACAAAGCTGTCACTTAGGAAACTCTACAGTACAACATTTGACATACCTGGTGACCAAGCTACCTAAATATGCAGTCTGTGATATACTGTATAAGTGTCTTACCTTAATAAACTGTGGTTTAGCTAATCTCACAGTTGCTATGAAACAGACTCGGTCCTCAAAAGCGGGCCGGAGTGAACGCTGGATCACCCCTTCCAAGCCGTTTCGAGTTGAGTTAGGCACTTTGGGAGAAAGGGAAAATAAAAATTGGGACAGACGAAAAGGCAACAATGACTAAGTGCATTTATGGTCATACAGAGCAGCTACTTGTGTACATATGCCAAGCCTATTTTTCCATAAATCAATATAAAAGAAAACTCACCATTATTCAGGGCCTTGAAGTTTCCGATGAACTTGACATACTCGTACACAGGTGGCGCTTTAGGGTCAATCGCCCCTCTGAGCATGTGGCAACAGAATTCTAACTGGTTTTTAGCTGAAAACAAACGAATTATACAATAAAACAGTACACATAAACTCAGGGGTACATCTAACTCTGAAACAAATTATCTGCTTATGCTGTGGCCAAAGAAATGTGGTGACAACGATGTAGGCTGTGTGTAGCGGTTATGATCTGGTTTGGCTTGGAAAGGTTTTTTCGCCAGGTAACATATACAGTTGAAGTCAGAAGTTTACATACACTTATGTTGGAGTCATTAAAACTTGTTTTTCAACCACCACAAATTTCTTGTTAACTTCTTAGGGCTAGGGGGCAGTATTTTGAAGTTCGGATGAAAAACGTGCCCAAAGTAAACTGCCTGTTACTCAGGCCCAGAAGCTAGGATATGCATATAATTAGTAGCTTTGGATAGAAAACACTCTGAAGTTTCTAAAACTGTTAAAATAATGTCTGTGAGTATAACAGAACTGTTATGGCAGGCAAAAACCTGAGCAAAATCCATCCGGGATGTCTGAATCAGTCATGTCACACTGTTTTCAATAGGCCAGCTATTCAAAGCCTAATAGATTAACCCCCAGATTGCAGTTCCTAGATGTCAACAGTCTTTAGAAAAAGGTTGGAACGTTCAATCATGAAAATTAAGGGAGTAAGACCACTAGTTCCTGGGTTCACGTCAAGTGTACTGTTTTGGATTCTGCGCGTAACAGGGAATGCGCGCTCAGTTCTATTTCTCTTCTATTCAGCAGGTTATATTCCGTCTGAAATATTATAGTGTATATTCATTTTAGGGTATCTGAGTATTGATTACAAATGCTGTTTGACTTTTTTCTGCGAACTTTATGGGTACTTTTGGGATATCGTTTGTCTGCATCGATGAAAGCCTTTGGGCAGGTGGATTACTGAACAAAACGCGCCAACCAAATGGAGCTATATGGATATAAAGAGGAACTTTATCGAACAAAAATGACCTTTTATTGTGTAACCTGGACGCTTTGATATGCCATCAGAGGAAGATCATCAAAGGTAAGCGATTTATTTTATGCTATTTTTGAGTTGTGTGACACCTCTGCTAGTTATGTTATTATGCTAATTGAGTTTGACTGGGGCGCTGTCCTCAGACAATAAAATGTTCTGCTTTCACCGTAAAGCCTTTTTGAAATCTGACAATGCTGTTAGATTAACAAGAGTCTAAGCTTTTGAAGGGTGTGCAGCATTTGTATTTTCATGAATGTTTGAAATTAGTATTTTTGTAATTTGAATATGGCGCTCTGCATTTCACCGGATGTTGTCAAAATCAATCCCGTTCACGGGTTTGGATCCCTAAGAGGTTAACAAACTATAGTTTTGGCAAGTCGGTTAGGACATCTACTTTGTGCATGACAAGTAATTTTTCCAACAATTGTTTACAGACAGATTGTTTTACTGTATCACAATTCCAGTGGGTCAGAAGTTTACATACACTAAGTTGACTGTGCCTTTAAACAGCTTGGAAAATTACAGAACACGATGTCATGGCTTTAGAAGCTTCTGATAGGCTAATTGACATAATTTGAGTCAAGTGGAGGTGTACCTGTGGATGTACTTCAAGGCGTACCTTCAAATTCAGTGCCTCGTTGCTTGACATCATGGGAAAATCAAAAGAAATCAGCCAAGACCTCAGAAAAAAAACTGTAGACCTCCACAAGTCTGATCCAACGCCTGAAGGTACCACGTTCATCTGTACAAACAATAGTAAGCAAGTATAAACACAATGGGACCAAGCAGCCATCATACCGCTCAGGAAGGAGACGCGTTCTGTCTCCTAGAGAGGAACGTACTTTGGTGCGAGAAGTGCAAATCAATCCCAGAACAACAGCAAAGGACCTTGTGAAGATGCTGGAGGAAACTGGTAGAAAAGTATCTATATCCACAGTAAAACGAGTCCTATATCGACATAACCTGAAAGGCCGCTCAGCAAGGAAGAAGCCACTGCTCCAAAACC
>QNTS01000441.1:675674-716726 GCA_003317085.1 Hucho hucho | reverse complement strand
ATCTGTACAAACAATAGTAAGCAAGTATAAACACAATGGGACCAAGCAGCCATCATACCGCTCAGGAAGGAGACGCGTTCTGTCTCCTAGAGAGGAACGTACTTTGGTGCGAGAAGTGCAAATCAATCCCAGAACAACAGCAAAGGACCTTGTGAAGATGCTGGAGGAAACTGGTAGAAAAGTATCTATATCCACAGTAAAACGAGTCCTATATCGACATAACCCGAAAGGCCACTCAGCAAGGAAGAAGCCACTGCTCCAAAACCACCATAAAAAATCCAGACTACGGTTTGCAACTGCACATGGGGACAAAGATCGTACTTTTTGAAGAAATGTCCTCTGGTCTGATGAAACCAAAATAGAACCGTTTGGCCATAATGACCCTCGTTATGTTTGGAGGAAAAAGGGGGAGGCTTGCAAGCCGAAGAACACCATCCCAACTGTGAAGCACGGGGGTGGCAGCATAATGTTGTGGGGGCGCTTTGCTGCAGGAGGGACTGGTGCACTTCACAAACTAGATGGCATCATGAGGAAGGAAAATTATGTGGATATATTGAAGCAACATCTCAAGACATCAGTCAGGAAGTTAAAGCTTGGTCGCAAATGGGTCTTCCAAATGGACAATGACCCAAAGCATACTTCCAAAGTTGTGGCAAAATGGCTTAAGGACAACAAAGTCAAAGTATTGGAGTGGCCATCACAAAGACCTGACCTCAATCCCATGGACAATTTGTGGGCAGAACTGAAAAAGTGTGTGCGAGCAAGGAGGCCTACAAACCTGACTCCGTTACAGTAGCTCTGTCAGGAGGAATGGGCCAAAATTCACCCAACTTATTGTGGGAAGCTTGTGGAAGGCTTCCCGAAACGTTTGACCCAAGTTAAACAATTTAAAGGCAATGCTACCAAATTCTAATTGAGTGTATGTAAACTTCTGACCTGGGAAAAGCTGAAATAAATCATTCTCTACTATTATTCGGACATTTCACATTCATAAAATAAAGTGGTGATCCTAACTGACCTAAGACAGGGTATTTTTCCTAGGATTAAATGTCAGGAATTGTGGAACTTTGTTTAAATGTATTTGGCTAAGGTATATGTAAACTTCCGACTTCAACTGTAACTGATGTGCATTGAAGTCCACACACAAATAGAAAGGTGTGAGAGGAAGAGAGCGCATGGATGCGAGAAGGAATACAACGTGGCTGCTATTAAAGTGAACTGTGTTTACACGTGATCAGGGGTGTATTCATTCTGCCGATTCAGTTGAAAAACATTTCTTAAATGGAAGCAAGCGGAACGAGCGGGGTTAAACATACCTCAATTTGTCCAATAGAAACTCTCATTTGCAACAGTTGGACTAACGATCAGCTAGATGCAAGCAAGAGTATGCAAGGCGGGAATTGAATGTGTCACTATCTGTCCATGTGTCACTGTCTGTCACCTAAAAATATCTCGACTTGTGTGTACCTACATTGTAAACATTCATTCATAGGCTACATGAGGTAGTCACCTGGAATGCATTTCAATTAACAGGTGTGCCTTGTTAAAAGTTAATTTGGGGAATTTATTTTCTTCTTAATGCAATTGAGCCAATCAGTTGTGTTGTGACAAGGTAGGGTTGGTATACAGAAGACATCTCTATTTATTAAAAGACACACAGCATGGCTACTACAGCATATTGCAGCAATATCCCATCTGGTTTGCACTTAGTGGGACTATCATTTATTTTTCAACAGGACAATGACCCAAAGCACACTTCCAGGCTGTGTAAGGGCTATTTGATCAAGGAGAGTGATGGAGTGCTGCATCAGATGACCTGGTTTCCACAATAACCTGACCTCAAACCAATTGAGATGGTTTGGGATGAGTTGGACAGCAGAGTGAAGCAAAGCTGCCAAGAAGTGCTGAAGATATGTGGGAACTCCTTCATCCTCCCTCATCATAAAGTGCACCGACCGCCACTGATATGCACATACATTTATACCGACTCTACACACACGCACACCCACTCACATACAAGCTGCAGCTACTCTGTTTATCTTATATCCTGTTGCCTAGTGACCTTACTCCTATACATACAGTATCTACCTCCATCACTCCTGTATCCCTGCACATTGTAGATAGGGTATTGGAGCTGACCCTGTATATAGTATGCTTACTTACTTACTTACTTATTGTGTTCTTCATATTTCTCATGTGCTTTTTATAGTATTACATCGCCTTTTGCACACACTGTATATAGACTTTCTTTTTTTCTATTGTGTTATTGAATGTATGCTTGTTTATTCCATGTGTAACTCTGTGTTGTTGTTTGTGTCGCACTGCTTTGCTTTATCTTGGCCAGGTCGCAGTTGTAAATGAGAACCTGTTCTCAACTAGCTTACCTGGTTAAATATAGGTGAAATAAAATTAAAAAATATATTTTTTTATTGATTATTGCATTGTTGGGTTTTGAGTTTGCTAGAAAGGCATTTAACCGTACTTGTGCATGTGACATTAAAACTTGAAACTGAAACAATACTAAAACAGCTCCAGTACTTACTCTTGAGATACTCAGGCGTTAGCATCTCGCCCTCCAGTATGTGAGACGACAGGGCTTTATACACGTCTGAATGTTCCCCCAGGGGCAGGAAGTTCAACAGGTTCTGATCCACCAGGTCAGACTGAAACACACACACGGATGTAAACCTAAGTCATGTATGTCATCCTTGGTCATGTATGTCAACCGTCGTCACGGATGTCAACCTTCATTCACGGATGTCAACCTTCATTCACGGATGTCAACCTTCATTCACTGATGTCAAGCTTTAGTAATGCATAACAACAACCTTACATAGGAATTAAGGTATGTGTATGAACAGAATTAATACTCACAGGAAGATGTTCCAGTAGAGATGTAACACTCTCTGAGACATAGATTATGTTCCCATCAGTCATAATTGCTAGGAAGAAGCCGTCTAACGCCTAGCAGATACAAAACAGTTGTTAAAGCACCATCTACTTGCAATATAGAATATTACAAAGTAAACTATGTAGAAAAAAGGGTACCATTGCGCTTAACTTTAAACTTGAATAGTCCTTGGTGTGTTAAACCAATAAACAATGACGTCCAAAAAACAAAGGGTGGTTTGCACACAAGCATTTATACAAATATTCCTTAGTTTTTTTTACCTATACAGCCGACCTGTTTTAACCCAAACTTTTTTTCTCTTGCTTACACAGCAGAAAAAATTCACACAGACATTTCGTTGTCAACCTTCTTCAGTAAACTATGAACAAAAACATGTTCAGAATGTTGTTACTGCTACTGACATCCTTTTTTGACTGACATACTTTATTTGTACACTGAACAAAAATATAAAATGCAACATGTAGTGTTGGTCCCATGTTTCATGAGCTGAAATAAAAGATCCCAGAAATGTTCCATACGCACAAAAAGCTTATTTCTCTCAAATGTGGTGCACTAATTTGTCTCCATCCCTGTTAGTGAGCATATCTCCTTTGCCAAGATAATCCATCAACCTGACAGGTGTGGCATATCAAGAAGCTGATTAAACAGCACCTCATGTGTCAGCATGATAATGAACGGCCCCATGTCACAAGGATCTGTACACAATTCCTGGAAGCTGAAAATGCCCCAGTTCTTTCATGATCCGCCTACTCAGACATCTCACCCATTGAGCATGTTTGGGATGCTCTGGATCGACGTGTACGACAGCGTGTTCCAGTTCCCGCCAATATCCAGCAACTTCGCACCGCCATTGAAGAGGAGTGGGACAACATTCCACAGGCCACAATCAACAGCCTGATCAACTCTATGCGAAGGAGATGTCATGCTGCATGAGGAAAATGGTGGTCACACCAGATACTGACTGGTTTTCTGATCCACGCCCCTACCTTTTTTTAAGGGATGCATATCAGTATTCACAGTCATATGAAATCCATAGATTAGGGCCTAATGAATTTATTTAAATTAACTGATTCCCTTATATGAACTGTAAATCAATATAATCTTTACTATTGTTGCTTTTATATTTTTGTTCAGTATAGATCCTACTTAGTGAAAGGATGTGCAAACTACTGCACTTTTAGTGTGTTGACTGCCACTCTCACCTCCAGCATCAGCTGTGTGAACTCTTCATTACTAAGAAAAGGAGGTTTCCAGTCCTGTCGGATCTCGCTCGACTCCGACTGCGCAGCGATTTCTGACAGAGAGAGACACAGATAGGGGAATCACTGATGTGAATTACTCAGACAGCTTGGTTAATACTAGGGGTTGGAACCGGTTCAGGGAACGGAACCGAAAACCGGACACATTTTTTTTCCCGAACAGAACCAGAACGAAAGTGATGTATCCATGTTTTGCACGTTTCATCACAATATTGTTTTGCACGTTTCATCACAATATTGTTTTGAACGTTTGTTTCAGAACAGATGCCCAGATGAGCATTCTACTCTATGCAGTCTTAACAGGTGGGGATGACGATCTCGTCTAAAAGTGTATTACTGTGGCTTGGAAACACGATGGCATTTCAAAATGAGGCAAATAATTAGTAGGACATTTTTTGTCATCATTGTAATGTCACCAGATTGACTTTAGATTTAGCATAACTTTAGCTAGCTTGCTGCGATTGAGGGGAGAGCACCGACATTTTAGCTAGCTTAAAGTTAGCTATTTCTGACCAACTTTGCAGGCTCATGCCAACATTGCCATTTCTCTAAAGTAAACTTGACAACATCATAATGCCAATGTTGTTTTCTACAAATGATTTGTCTACTTTAGCAATGTCATCGTATTTCCAGGCCACTATAGTGTAATTTTGACTAAACAGTCATTAGCCCCCTGTTCAGAAAGGCTGAGCATTAACCATCAGTAGGATATCAATATGCTACGGCATCTGTAGAACCTTGATAGCAATGGCAATGACGCGACCGAGTGACGGAGGTGCAACCCATGAATACTGTTCCGGAACAGAACCATTGTTTTAAAAGCATGGGAACTTTTCTCCAGTCCCACGCAAAACGCAACAAAGCGTCCATGCAAAGAAACTTATTCTAGTGTCTGCCTGCCTACCAGCTGAAAATCTTTGCCCAAAGCATGCATAGTCTACTGTAGTTACTGACGTTACAGGCGTGATTTAGAAATTAGGGAGAGAGATTTTTAATTACAGAACAACGGATTAACTTTTTCCCATGCGATTTAAGGATACTATAGTTACAGTATCATGTTTCACGTTGGATTTATTAACTACAAAAAAGTAACATTTACATTTTAATTCTGGTGCTGCTCTGCACACACAAGTTTGCTAGCTCTCGTCTAGCTCTTGAAAACTCTAGGTGGCATTATGAGTAATGTAATGGAACTGAGAGTCATGATCAAGGGCTAGCTCTGGTCCAATGTCAGTTAAGCCAACCCTCTGAAGTTCAAAGACATTCAAAGTTCCTTCATAGAAGCCGCTCCTCCGTAGGTATAATTATGTGGGCTTAATTCAGATAAACACTGAAATGTTCCTATTTTTCCAGACATGTTGATGTCCAAAGGCTAGAAGGAGGAGAGGTCCTTACCTTTATGCTTGCGCAGGAAATCAATGCTCTTCTGTAAGATGGTAGACTTGTCCATCTTCCGAGTGTTGCCTGGCAACATGGTAGCCAGCTCCTTGATGAGGACATTGAACTGGTCTCTGCGCTTCTTCTCAGACTTGTTACGGGATACTCTGGAGGGTTGGACATGAAAAAGATAAGAAAACACATACTAAGATGCTAACAAAAACAACACAATGATCAAACTAAGCCTTTGTTCAGAGTTCCCTTAATGGAGTACCTGATCTTATTAAGACCTCACCGTTTTGCTTTGTCCTTTTCATCTTCTTCCATTAACCCATCAAAGATACTGCTTGCGTCATCCCTGCAAAACAAACAACCAACCAACCAACCAGTCAAACAAGATCCTCCAATCCTAAACCTCTACTCAATAAAGACCAGCCAATCACATGCCACGGCCCCAAAACAATTTAAAATAAATTTATTTAAATGTAGTGCACTAACTTTACATCTACTTACACTTAAATAATGTCAGAGGAATAATATAACATTTATTCAATTACAGACCAGAACAAAAAAACCTTGACAATGGCATTACAAAATAATTATTTGGGGCCAAATATAAGAGGTGCAGATATCATTGGCCAGACTGCTACCTCAGCCCAGGCAGTAGAGGGCAGTGCCAGGCTCAGTCTATATTTAGCTCTGTGACTCAGCTGGTATCGAGAAAAAATGGCCGGGGATGTGACTCATTTGCCTTGAAAGGGAGAACCTTTCGCTTACTCAGCCGACTAAGACTGACATTACTAATGTACGTCAAATTGTCATTATTAGGACCTTGACAAGCAGCATTGGCAATGTTCTGCCTGCAGTTAGAAAATAATCATAAGTACAGTGTGTCAGTGTGGATGAGACCTTTTGAAGCCTATGGTGTACATGCCAATATGCATGTAACTGTGTGTGTACATGCAGTAAATGTTAATATGTACACCACCAAGAAAATATTTAAAAGTGCTCGTCTTGTCTGTCTACATGCATAGCATGCGTGGATAAGCAGGTGCACTTTCCTCAGGTCCAGATGACGGGTCACTGTGCTCCGCAGTCCTTCCAGCCAGTACCATAAAGGTTTATTGGCCAACCGGAGTCACTTCTGAGGTCTATTGTCACTCCACACTTCCTCCCATTCAACAATCATTCATTAATCTCTGACCAAGATTCCTTGGAGGGGGGAAATCATGCTAACGCAAATGCGTGCTGATCTAAGCCTGTGCCATTCTGTGGAATGAGGTATACCGGCACGCTTTCTGTATGTGTGCATCTGTCCCCATATTTGCCCTTATGCGTTTTGGTGCATGCTGTGTGAGTATGAGATTAATGTTTTGTGTGAGTGTGTGTGTTTTTAACCCCAGAATTGCTACGATCAAATCAGCTTCAAATTACACTCACCAAAGATATTTTTAGACGAAGCCATTAACATCAACAATGTAGAAACCTGATGGTTTAATATCAAAACAACAAATGCAGAAATAAAGATACATTAAAAACAAGCACACAGCCACTGACAGATAAGTACAGCCAGGCTCTGGCTTATCATTAACCCTAATGCTCTCATATGAGAAGGAATGGGACTCGGAAGAAATGTGAATTGATATTTACATTCCCCTTGCTGGAGGCATCAGAGCAATAACACATTGCCCATAAAGATGCCACATGAATAAATGAAACTCCACCCATAGTACACTATTCAATTAGGCCACCTAAAGCTGGCAGTGTTTTATTACGATGCCATGTAAAACCTGAGGATGGTGTATTTAAGCTGGTGTTAATAGTGTGTCGACAGCTCTAACCTCTGCCTTACAAGAGGCGGAGCTACAGAGGACCGGAGGGCTATATGGTGTGGCAGCAAAACACTATTCTCCTCTGAAACCAAGGGACAATGAGTAAGATGGATGCTCACAAAAATGATACTTACAAACACAACCACTGTCAAAATACTTGAGAAAAACTAACGACAGACTTTTGACAAAAGGTATTTCTACAGCAGTTGTGCAGGTCTTTGTGTTTTCGATCCTCACAAATCCTTAACATTTATTTCTTTAAGCAGCAGCCAAAGAGGGTCAAAGTGTGAATAAGTAAATTGAGTTACAGTTTTCTAACATTTACAGTGCCTCCGGAAAGTATTCATACCGCCTGACTTACTCCACATTTTGTTGTGTTACAGCCTGAAATAAAAATGGATTAAACATTTTTCTCTCATCAATCTACACACAATACACCATAATGACAAAGAGAAAACATGTTTACAATTTGTTGCCTATTTATTGAAAATGAAATACAGAAATATCTTATTTACATTCACATCCCCGATCAATACTTTGCAGAAGCACCTTTGGCAGCAATTTAAGCTGTGACTCTTTCTGCTGTGACTCTTTTCCACACCTGGACTGTGCAACATTTGCTCATTATTCTTTTCAAAGTTCTTCAAGCTATGTCAAATTGGTTGTTGATCATTGCTAGACAACCATTTTCAGGTCTTGCCATAGATTTTCAAGTAGATTTTAAGTCAAAACTGTAACTCAGCCACTCAGGAACATTCACTGTATTCTTAGTAAGCAACTCCAGTGTAGATTTGGCATTGTGTTTTAGGTTATTGTCTTGCTGAAAGGTGAATTAATCTCAGTGTCTGGTGGAAAGCAGGCAGAACCAGGTTTTCCTCTAAGATTTTGTCTGTGCTTAGCTCCATTCTGTTTATTTTTTTATGCTGAAAAACTCCCCAGTCCTTAATGATTACAAGCATACCCATAACATGATGAAGCCACCACTATGCTTGAAAATGTGGAGAGTGGTACTCAGTAATACGTTGTAACAGAACCCTTTATATTCAGGACAAAAAGTTAATAGCTTTGCCACATTTTTGTAAGTATTACTTTAGTGCCTTGTTGCAAACAGGATGCATGTTTTGGAATATTTTTTATTCTGTACAGGTGTCATGACGTGGCCCTTTGAGTATAGATCATGGCGTGGCGCATCTCTCTCCATCTCCTTCCACAAGCTTCCCACAATAAGTTGGGCTTTGTGATGGCCACTCCAATACTTTGACTTTGTTGTCCTTAAGCCATTTTGCCACAACTTTGGAAGTATGCTTGGGGTCATTGTCCATTTGGAAGACGCATTTGCAACGAAGCTTTAACTTCCTGACTGATGTCTTGAGATGTTGCTTCAATATATCAACATAGTTTTCCTTCCTCATGATGCCATTTATTTTGTGAAGAGCACCAGTCCCCTCCTGCAGCAAAGCACCCCCACAACATTATGCTGCCACCCCCCGTCCTTCACAGTTAGGATGGTGTTCTTCGGCTTGCAAGCCTCCCCCTTTTTCCTCCAAACATAACGATGGTCATTATGGCCAAATAGTTCTATTTTGGTTTCATCAGACCAGAGGACATTTCTCCAAAAAGTACAATCTTTGTCCCCATGTGCAGTTGCAAACCGTAATCTGGCTTTTTTATGGCGGTTTTGGAGCAGTGGCTTCTTCCTTGCTGAGCGGCCTTTCAGGTTATCAATATAGGACTCGTTTTACTGTGGATATAGATACTTTTCTACCGGTTTCTTCCAGCATCTTCACAAGGTCCTTTGCTGTTGTTCTGGGATTGATTTGCACTTTTCACACCAAAGTACGTTCATCTCTAGGAGACAGTTTGCGTCTCCTTCCTGAGCGGTATGATGGATGCGTGGTCCCATGGTGTTTATACTTGCTTACTATTGTTTATACAGATGAACGTGGTACCTTCAGGTACACCTCCAATTGACTCAAATTATGTCAATTAGCCTATCAGAAGCTTCTAAAGCCATGACATAATTTTCTGGAATTTTCCAAGCTGTTTAAAGGCACAGTCAACTTAGTGTATGTAAACTTCTGACCCACTGGAATTGTGATACAGTGAATTATAAGTGAAATAATCTGTCTGTAAACAATTGTGGAAAAATTACTTGTGTCATGCACACAGTAGATGTCCTAATTGACTTGCCAAAACTATAGTTTGTTAACTAGAAATTTGTGGAGTGGTTGAAAAACTAGTTTTAATGACTCCAACGTAAGTGTATGTAAACTTCCGACTTCAACTGTATATATTGATTGCAATTATTCCCGAATGAGTGAGCGTTCATGTGCAAAGGATTAGAATTTAAATTAATATAATTATAGTAGTACTGTGTGTAGTGAGCCCTCTGTTCTTTCCCGCCTGTTCTCAGTCCACACCCACTTCCCTTTGTCCACCAAGCCATCATATTGGCTTAGCCCATTACGGAACCTCCCCTATCATTTCCTTGTAACCTTAACTGTTGTTTGTTTATAAATTGCTGTGCTTATTTAGTTAGTTAGTAAATAAATTATTAAGACAATTGGTGTATGGATGATTCATAGTAAAGGCTGGTTTCGTGCAGATTTACAATTTACAACGTTTGGAATGAGACTAACGTGAGGTAAAGAATAATTCATTAATTAGAAGACTAATTGATCAGATACTAAAATATCTGAAGAGTTATATTAGGAAAATTATAACTTTGTAATCTGAAGATTTTCCTTGGTGCCCCGACTTCCTAGTTAATTACATTTACATGATTAGTTTAATCACGTAATACTAATTACAGAGAATTGATTTGATAAAATAACAGTTTACTTTTAATGATGCCAAAGACACGACACAGGCTTACTTCTTTTCACTCTGTCAATTAGGTTAGTACAGCCATTAAACTCTAACTGTTTTAAAGTCACCATTGGCCTCATGGTGAAATCTCTGAGCGGTTTCCTTCCTCTCCCGCAGCTGAGTTAGGAAGGACAGCTGTAACCTTGTAGTGACTGGGTGTATTGATAACCATTCAAAGTGTAATTAATAACTTCACCATGCTCAAAGGGATATTGAATGTCTGTTTTTTTTAACCCATCTACCAATAGGTGCCCTTCTTGCAAGGCTTTGGAAAACCTCCCTGGTCTTTGTGGTTGAATCTGTGAAATTCAGTGCTCGACTGAGGGACCTTACAGGTAATTGTATGTGTGCGGTACAAAGATGAGGTACAGTGAGGGAAAAAAGTATTTGATCCCCTGCTGATTTTGTACGTTTGCCCACTGACAAAGAAATTATCAATCTATAATTTTAATGGTAGGTTTATTTGAACAATGAGAGACAGAATAACAACAAAAAAATCCAGAAAAACGCATGTGAAAAATAAGTATTTGACCCCCTCTCAATCAGAAAGATTTCTGGCTCTTGTTATGCACATTTTTACTCCTGAACGTATTTAGATTTGCCATAACAAAGGGGTTGAATACTTATTTTACACGCATTTCAGCTTGTCATTTTTTATTAATAAATATAAACTTTTCAAAAGTCAGTTCCACTTTGACATTATGGGGTTATTGTTAGTAGGCCAGTGACAAAAACATCTAAACGTAATCTGTTTTAAATTCAGGCTGTAACACAACAACATGTGAAAACAGTAAGGGATGTGAATACTTTCTGAAGGAACTGTATTTAACAAGGCAAGTCCATTAAGAACAATCTCTTATTTACAACGACAACCTGGCAAGGTATAGTATATCCCTGCCTGGTGGGAGAGTATACCAGGGTTGGGGTCAATTTGGAATATCTGAATTTAATTAATTTCAAACAATGAATTTGAATTGGACACATCTCACAGGTAGCAGAATTTGAAATTAATTTGAATTTAAGAAAGTATATCAATTCAACTGAGACCTGAAACATGAAAGTCTCATTCATTCGACAAATCTTTTATCAAAAGGATATGCCTCTTAATAACCCAAAGAATACTCAGAGTCGATATTCACGTAATAATAAGGAATTCTCCTCAACCACAACTTCACGAAAACAAACATTCTCTGCCATTGACCCCAGTGTGAAAGAGCCAACTTTATCATACATTTTTAGTTATACAGAAATAACTCAATGTAGATGTTACCAGATAAAAAATCCCAACCTACAGTTTGCAATGCTCCCACGTAGGGAAATAGAGCCTGCGAGAAGAGCCCTGTGGGTTCAGGCTATTCAGCATGGGAGAATGGGAAATGTGGGGAACCCGGTGTCCAAGTAGGCTACACATAGCTATGTGTGTGGAAAACATCACAGGTAAGACATTTATCTTGTTTAGTTTGTTTGTAACTCCACTCACTACTTCATTTTTTTACCCTTATTTTACCAGGTAAGTTGACTGATAACACATTCTCATTTACAGCAACATAATTTTCCTGATATTGAAAAACATTAAGGGAATTATGAATTCTTATAGACAACCTACATGACAGTAGAGGGGGAGTTCAGTGGTGCCCAACAGAGAGGCCCCTCCGTTGCATAAGACGGCACACACACACACACACACACACACACACACACACACACACACACAAACTGAGGGAAGAGAAAAACACCACCCACTCAAAATGGAGCAGGGCTGAGTGGCATACTAATCCTGGGGTTAAGGTGGGAGATCCCGTGCTGGTAGGATACAGGGACACTCCCGCTGTCACTCAGCTAGCCAGCCAGTTAAAACAGCTGCCGAGCCACAGAGTCCACCCACACACAGATCAGTCACACACACCTAAAGGTCTACCAAAATGTTGCTTGAAATCACCATGGGGACTCTGTGCAGCCAAGGTGAAGTACAGACGAAGATATTTTTTTTACTCCTCGGTTAAGGATTTTTAACCACAGGTGATTTCAGAGACAGCGTCTCAGTTACCAGTTTGATGAGCAGGTAAGGTAGGATATTTATTTCTCTCAGATGTAGGATGAGATTGGTAGACTGACTCACCCGCCTATGCTGGAAGTCATCTTGTAGCCTGTTCAGGGTCGCAGTGGTGGAGAGGGGCCTTTTAATCGTGAGGTAGACATTTGTGAATGAACCTGTCAGATAAAGCAAGATCAGCAGTGAAATTACAGTACATGGCCTGAAACAAAAAATTGTCCACAGCATCCATCCCTGAAGGGCAGCAGCACCCAGCCCAACCTTACCTCCTGTCTAGCCGACTCTGTGGGAGGATGAGGAGTGTGGTGTAGGATGAAGGTCCAGTCTGTGAGGAGACACTGTGGTGATGGCAGAGGTCTGTGTGCCCACTAGGGGAGAGGGGTTGTTACGAGAGTCACGGAGAGGACCCTGTGTCAAAGGCCAGCGGTTGTCAGCGGGTCCTTGCTGAGCTGAGCTTTCCGCCGGGTTCGGTTGTGGACGTACCTCATGACAACTACATTGGATGCTCTAACTGGTTACAAAACAGAAGACATTATATTAGGAAAACTTTGGAGTGTTCTATTTATTCAATTCCAAAGGTACTTGTGTACCCTAGGTCCTTGTGTCTATCTGAAATGAATGATTGGAGAAATGTTACATGGAGATAATTCCACCTAGCATATCAGTGGACTAAGTGGCACTATATTTCTCATGTGCCTAGGAGGGGAAGGGTGTAGGGGTCAATTTGGGACTGGCTGTAAATCACACTGGTTAGTACAGAGCAGAGGTAAGCACTTACCGATCACATGATTTGTCTGGAGTCGCTACAGCACTCGACTAGAAGATACCTTTTTCTTCTCAGATCTAAAATAAGAAAACGCACATGACATTATACCCTGAAAACAGACACACAAATAACCTTACATACAGACGCACATATAACCTTACACCCTTAGAGATGACACATGATGATGGAACAGCTGATTCAAAGAGACAGATGGGTCACAACAGCCACAGCCTCAGGTACGCAACCAAAAACACAGACTGACATGATAAAATCCTTGTTTATACACCGGCCCTAGTCTTTAAACTGGTTAGCAGTCCTAACGTCTACAGTAGAGCTTGACTGACCAATAGAAAATCACCAATGGTGAGCTTTCCTAAAATGACCAGTATCATGATTCATCCCATTCTGACACAACAGATTGCAATACCTGGATAGAACAGACCATCAGAGTTGGTGTTAAACACATTTTTTAAACTATGAACACATTTTAGGGTAGAAAGAGCAAAACAGAGTCATTGGGGTGTGGTGGCTGTGGCTGAGTGTCTAGGTGAATGAGGGGAGTGCCTGATAGAAGGGGGGCGGGCCAGTGTCACAGGCATTGACTTTCAGCTATGCCCATTTTGCTGCTCTCTGCATGTGACAGATACATTTGACCTACACAGGCAGCATGACACACGGGCTCTCACACACAAACACATCACATAACACACAGAGAATAAGGTCTCTGTCCATAACATAATGTTACAGGCTTAATGAACTCTCAACGTGACCAGCAGCACATTTCTATCCACTTTATGACACAGCTGGTGATGTCGTTAAACATAAATTATATTTGTCAAAACTATAAAATACCGTGCACAGAATTTGAAAGATATGGTCATTCTCCAGTGGGAAAAAATATAGAAAAAAAATTGAAAACGTAAGTGTTCACGTGCAGTAGTATAAGCGAGGGATGGCAACAGTTAATCGAAAATCAGAACAGACGTCAGTATTCGATAACTTGTTGTGTGTTAATTTGAGAGAAAAAATCTTGGGCTTATTTCAACAATGAAAAATCTGTCTAAGTTAAATTAAATGATCCGTGTGACATTGTTACATACAAGGATATACCATGACATTTGAAATTCTTAACTTAATAAAACATCAAACTTTTTAATGTAGTTTTTATGACCGTGCATTGAACTACTTCTGAACATTTAGCCAAACCAGGCAGCCCTGACAACGTTATGCTATTTTCCCCTCTTCAATTAACGATTACAGGCACGCACCTAACGGAGGTTCCACAAGACCTGACACAGATCAATGCAAAATACCCAGCAGAAAACATTCTTCAAACAGAATCTGTTCAAATCAAATGTATTTGTCACGTACACAATTTACAGCAGGTGTAAAAGGTGCAGTGAAATGCTTACAGCTTCATCACGGCAAACATCCGACTTCTCTTTCACTGTTACCGTTAGCCAAAAACTGCCGGAGAATAGCAGCCTGTCCACTGTTGTGGTACCTCTGCCCTCGGTAATTGCGTCATTTTGATTGGTTAAGAGCAATTTATTCAATTTTTCTTTGGACTATGTGGTTATCTGAACGAATTTCATGATATTATTCAAATAGTGAAATAATTTCAAATATCCATCCCTAGTGTAAGCACTTGGAAGCTGACGTTAGCATAATTACCATTCCCTAACATTTTGGCACCGTTTCTGTCTTTTGTCGTTGACATTCTGCATCTAACAACATTCCCAGCTAGCACAGTGGATCTGGGCCAATTCCGGCTGAGAGTCAGTCTAGGCCGCCTTCGGCAGTATTACTTATGGCTAGGATGTGGGGATTGAGCTCGGGCGGATTCCGGTGTGAGTTATCTGGCCCAAATCTATTACTTGGGGCTCGGACCGATTGAGGCTACTCTCTGGCAGATAATTATATATAATTAAGATTTCATTATTTATTTTTCCATATTTTCCCATTGTTTCTTTGATAAAAAATGCAATTAACATTTAAATTAAATTCTTTAAGAGTCCTGTGTAGTATTTTAGTAGGTTGATACTTTGTGCAAGGCAATGGATAAGCATTAAAAACCTTGTGGATGGAGCTTCCTGAGTGGTGCAGCGGTCTAAGACACTGCATACAGTTGCTTGTTCGAGACCCGTGCCGGCCTCGACCGGGAGACCCATGAGGCGACGCACAATTGGCCCAACGTTGTCCGAGTTGTCCTTGTCCTATCGCGCTGTAGCGACTCCCGTGGCGGGCCAGGTGCATGCACGATGACATGGTCACCAGGTGTATGGTGTTTGCTCCGACATGAAATTATTTTTTGTGGATGGATATAATTTGTATGTATAAAATGTATAATAGTAATATCGGGTAATTTTGTATACATTTACTTACATTTGCATCGGGCCGCTTCTGGGGGGGATGTAGACGGAAACGGCCCGATGTACTTGGGCCGATTCTGGGCAGTCATTCATTTTGATTCCGGACCAAGTCAGACACCCGATTCCGGGCCGATTCAATCAGTTCCGGCCCACCCGGAAGAGGGCAGCTTCTGGGCCGATTCCTCATTGCTAGCTGGGTTGCCATTTCAAGCACTGATCTTTGATTGAAAAAGGAATTATGCTAACATTGGCTTCCGAGTGCTTACCACGTAAAACCGCACGTTTTAATGTTTTCATTAATTCCCCTCAACTAATAATTCATATTTTAAATTCTGTGCACATTATTTAATAGTTTTGAAAAAAAACGTAATTGATATTTAATTATGGTTTTGCTTGGTTCAAGTGGGCAGGGCTACATAAGGTGAATACTGGTCCCAGCATATGAGTGGTCTCATCTCACCTACAGATTTTTGAGGGGTAATCAGACCAAAGCTGAGAGCAATGTTTCATTCATACACTGTTCTTTAAAAAGCTGGCAATCACTAAAACTGTGTCAACACTGAAAAGGGTTAGAGTGGGGGCGATTCCGAGGAAAGGTCAACCTGAGTATACACAAATAAAGTGAGTCATTTCCAAATGATAAATTATCCTTTTAAAATGATAAACTTGGATTAGCTAACACAACGTGCCATTGGAACACAGGAGTGATGGTTCCTGATAATGGGCCTCTGTACGCCTATGTAGATATTCTACAAATAAATCTGCCGCTTCCAGCTACAATAGTCATTTACAACATTAACAATGTCAACACTGTATTTCTGATCAATTTGATGTTATTTTAATGGACAAAAAAAAATGACATTTCTAAGTGACCCCAAACTTTTGAACGGTAGTGTGTCTCAATTACATATTTTGTTACATTATATGTGTCTATATTCAACAGGTAAAGGTTACTTTTGATATAGGCCTATATAAAGACAAAGAAATACCTATTAGGGTGTGGTGCCTGGCCTTGTATACTATTCACGCTACCTGTAATTATGCAATCCTAAAGGAACTAGAGCTGGGCGATATGGCCAAAATATCATATCACAATATTTTTCATATGACGGTATTTTGTGTTTTTTTAAATATACTTTGAGTAGATCATGACCCTAGGGTGGCAAACCATAAATAAGTGATTTCAAATGGGGCTTTCTCCATTCGGGTTGTTTTAAACTGTTCAATCCAACTTTAACCCCCCCAAAATAATCTGCATTTTCATGCACTCATTTGTTATCATTCCCACACTGTGCTACATAGGGCTGCATGATAGTCAAAAAATCTAGGCCTAATTAATTAGTGAACTGTTAGAATCATGGAAATATTATTTTAATTCTAAAGTTTTAAATTGAAGCCTTAGTGGAAAAGAAACTCCATCTGCAGCTAATTGCTATGAGCAGGTGAAAGACTTTGGAGAAACCCCAATTTGATGATGAACCTGTTCAATTTATTGAACGGAGAGGAGTGAAGGATGTCTAGAAAGTCCGATTAAACTGAAACTTTAGCTGGAGGAAACTCCAACATGGTTGCTGAGATGAAGGATTAAATTGAAGCCTTAGCGGGAAGGCAACTCCATCTGTAGCTCATTTATGAGCTGAATGGCACGGTTGCTAGGGTGAACTGTGGTTGAAGCCTTAGCTGGAGGAATTGTTGTATTTCCATGGTCGTTTTCGTTGCACTTGCATTCAGTAGCATCTATGAATCACATTATTATTATGAACAGTACTGATGTCAAAATGGGAGAACCAAGGACACGGGTGGTTCCTAATGTTGTGAGAAACTTGCTAGTCTTTACAGGACAACTGGTTCTGGGACATTAGCATCAGGATCTGCAATCGTAACAGTAAGCAAATGTAACAAAATGGATGACTGCAGTGTAGCCATTATTAGGATGTTGCATGGATTGCTAAGGCATAAGAATATGAAAGTGTGTTTTCTTATTTTAAATTTTGTCTTATTTTCATGTAGTTCTGTACCTGTCTATGAATGTTATGTATTATGTCATTTTATGTAGTTCTGTCCTTCAGCTGTAATTGTCTATTCATTTTTCATACAACGGGTGGGTCTAATCCTGAATGTTGATTGGTTAAAACCGCATTCCAGCCGGTGTCTATTTCACAAGTTACCACCGGCTAAATCTATTACGTTAAAATGCCTATTTACTCAGTTCCATCTGACTGCGCAATCCACTGTCTTATTAGCCCAGCCAGGCAATTTATATACTTCTCACTTTTCTTTTAGACTAACATTTAGTTTTCAACAGCGGAAATTTGTATAAACTTTGTCTGTTTCTCCAAAATTCTCAACCTTGTTTCAATATTCAAATTTGATCTCCAGCTGTCCCATAGTAATGAACCTGTCGGCAGTCGGGACGAGACAGACAGGCAGGAAGCGTTTCTCAGCCAGTCGAAATCATCAAATCAGCTGGCATCATTTTTATGGATATATTATTTAAAAACTTCAATTGAAAAAGGGAAAAAAAATGAAGTGCAGCTAGTTTGCAGTCTTGTTTTCTATGCCAGGAGAATCGCGCCTCAGTCAGAGCAGCTTACCGATCGCTGCATCTGTACACAGCCCATCTGTAAATAGCCCATCCAACCAACTACCTACGTCATCCCCATATTTGTTTTTGTTTTTCTACTCTTTTGCACACCAGTATTTCTACATGCCCATCCTCATCTGCACATATATCACTCCAGTGTAAATTGCTAAAATTGTAATTACTTCAGCACTATTGGCCTATTTATTGCCTTACCTCCTTACTTCATTTGCACACACTGTATACAGATGTTTATATTGTGTTATTGACTGTACGTTTGTTTATCCCATGTGTAACTCTGTGTTGTTTTTGTCGCACTGCTTTGCTTTATCTTGGCCAGGTCGCAGTTGTAAATGAGAACTTGTTCTCGACTGGCCTACCTGGTTAAATAAAGGTGAAATAAAAAAAATATAACGAAAATACACTAACAGCTTACAGATGGTAGGCAATTAAGGTCACCGTTATGAAAACTTAGGACACTAAAGATGCCCAGGGTCCCTGCTCATCTGCGTGAACTTGCCTTAGGCATCCTGCAAGGAGGCATGAGGATTGCAGATGTGGCCAGGGCAATAAATTGCAATGTCCGTGCTATGAGACGCCTAAGACAGAGCTACAGGGAGACAGGACGGACAGCTGATCGTCCTAGCAGTGGCAGACCACGTGTAACACCTGCACAGGATCGGTACATCCGAACATCACACCTGCGGGACAGGTACAGGATGGCAACAACAACTGCTTGAGTTACACCAGGAGCGCACAATCCCTCCATCAGTGCTCAGACTGTCTGCAATAGGCTAAGAGAGGCTGGACTGAGGGCTTGTAGACCTGTTGTAAGGCAGGTCCTCACCAGATATCACCAGCAACAACGTCGCCTATGGGCATAAACCCACAGTCGCTGGACCAGACAGGATTGGCAAAAAGTGCTCTTCACTGACGAGTTGCGGTTTTGTCTCACCAGGGGTGATGGTCGGATTTGTGTTTATCGACGAAGGAATGAGCGTTACACCGAGGCCTGTACTCTGGAGCGGGATCGATTTTGGGGATGGAGGGTCCATCATGGTCTGGGGCGGTGTGTCACAGCATCATCGGACTGAGCTTGTTGTACAGGGAAGACATCCTCCTCCCTCATATGGTACTCTTCATGCAGGCTCATCCTGACATGACCCTCCAGTAAGACATTGCCACCAGCCATACTGCTCGTTCTGTGCGTGATTTCCTGCAAGACAGGAATGTCAGTGTTCTGCCATGGCCAGCGAAGAGCCCGGATCTCAATCCCATTGAGCACGTCTGGGACCTGTTGGATCGGAGGGTGAGGGTTAGGGCCATTCCCACAAGAAATGTCCGGGAACTTGCAGGTGCTTTGGTGGAAGAGTGGGGTAACATCTCACAGCAAGAACTGGCAAATCTGGTGCAGTCCATGAGGAGGAGATGCACTGCAGTACTTAATGCAGCTGGTGGCCTCACCAGATACTGATTGTTACTTTTGATTTTGACCCCCCCTTTGTTCAGGGACACATTATTCAATTTCTGTTAGTCACATGTCTGTGGAACTTGTTCAGTTTACATCTCAGTT
Source organism: Hucho hucho (assembly GCA_003317085.1). Lineage (NCBI taxonomy): Eukaryota > Metazoa > Chordata > Actinopteri > Salmoniformes > Salmonidae > Hucho > Hucho hucho. The sequence goes on along the minus strand of QNTS01000441.1, from coordinate 697,134 downwards.
GTTGAATCTTGTTATGTTCATACAAATATTTACACATGTTAAGTTTGCTGAAAATAAATGCAGTTGACAGTGAGAGGACGATGAGTTTACTTTTTGTGATAACTGCACTAATAACTAATTGTGATACACTGAAAAAATATCTAAATGCAACAATTTCAAAGATTTAACAGAGTTACAGTGCATTCGGAAAGTATTCAGACCCCTTGAGTTTTTCCACATTTTATTATGTTAGACTTTTTCTAAAATTGACTAAATTGTTTTTTTCCCCTCAAATCTACACACAATACCCCATAATGACAAAGAAAAACAGGTTGGACATACTGCCAAATTCTATAAAATGACGTTGGAGGCGGCTTATGGTAGAGAAATGAACATTAAATTATCTGGCAACAGCTCTGGTGGACAGTCCTGCAGTCAGCATGCCAAAACTTGAGACATCTGTGGCATTGTGTTCTGTGAAAAAACTGCACATTTTAGAGTGGCCTTTTATTGTCCCCAGCACAAGGTGCACCTGTGTAATGATCATGCTGTTTAATCAGCTTCTTGATATGCCACACCTGTCAGGTGGATGGATTATCATGGCAAAGGAGAAATGATCACTAACAGAAATGTAAACAAATTTGTGCAAAAAAAAAAGAGTGAAATAAGCTTTTTGTGCGTATGGAACATTTTTGGGATCTTTTATTTCAGCTCATCAAACATGGGACCAACATTTTACATGCTGCACTTAAAAATAAACAAAATACCTTTTTCTTAGCGTTAAGGATCCCAACTTCGTTTAAACTTTCACACCCCTAGTAAATCAAATAAAATCACATTTTATTTGTCACATGCGCCGAATACAACAGGTGTAGACCTTACCGTGAAATGCAGACTTATAAGCCATTAACCAACAATGCAGTTAAGAAAATATTTACTTAATAAACTATCTAGCCAGTGCTAGCTAACATATTCATGCTTTGACTATTTCTCTCTGATTTAGAAGATATCATTGCCCAAACAACATGCTGATCTAGGCCTACACCAACACTGGTATCGGGCTGTATTACCTAGCTACTTTTGAGCGGACTTTTTACATTTAGCTAATTAGCTAGCTAGCTAACTAGAAATTTGCATTAGCAGCTAACAATTTATTTTAGCCACAACTTTCTAAGAAAAGACAAACTAGCTGTTTGCAGACAGTATGATACAAACTAATAGTGTAATTATTGTCACCAACATCTTCTTGCATCTGACCATGCAGACAGAGAACGGCACAGCAAGTGCTCGAGTGACAGGGTGCAGGGCTTGGTATAGGAAGCGCATTGGGGAAGCAGCATCCAGGAGGAGCGGGAGAGACGACTCAAGCAGGAAACAGAGTAAAGTATAACATAAGACATTACATGTGCCGGAGTGGTATATCACATTACAAACCAAACATTGAAATACCGTTATAAAAGGTAAAGTAAAAACCCAAACCGGTGCATGCATCAATAACAGTATATATAGTAAAATACTAACGCCGCCCAGGCCTATAAGTTACTATGCCTTTTGCAGACATTTTTCTAATTTGATTGTCTATTTCAGACTGTAACAACCATAATGGAGGGTGTAACATCCATAAGTCATTTTCCGTCTCTAAAGTAATAATGGAAATGACAACCTTTAAAAAATTATAGTTTTTGTGTTATAGCCTTTCCTTTGAAATGGTTATCCATGTTATGACCTAAGACTTACAGACTTTCGCAAATATGTTCAGTCTCCTCTAAAAGCGTGTTTAATTTCATATAACATCCATTACGCTTCGTATTTGCTTTATTTCTCCAACATTTAGAAGTCAGCCTTTTAGGTATAAACACCCCCCTAGGGCTACTATACACACACAAAAGTTTAATTTATATTTTTTGTAAATTCTTTGACACATTAAAGTTGTGATTTTGCATGCAAGTCCATAACACTGGAATCGCCACAGAGAAAAACATGCAGACAGAGCATGATGTGAGAGCAGAGGAATGATAGGGAGTAGGACTAGGGTTAAAAAACTACAGCAACATTTCTGTTTCCTCTAAAATAACAACAGTTGCAGTAGCAGCAACAACACTAGCGGTAGCTACAGCTAAAAGCTGTGCTTGTATAACTAGGAGGTCACTCAGTGCTTCACTGACCCGTTGACACAATGACCTATTTTCCTCCTCCTTCATCACAGCTCCACAGGCAGCCAATAACAGAGCACTTTCAGTCACCATGAAACCCTGAGCTGCCAACCACTGAGCAGAGAAAGTCACCATTAACCCTGAACAGCCAATTAAGTCAATAACCAGCATATCACAACATTCAAATGTCAATTACACAGTTAGCAAATGCATCCTGGCTTCTCTGGGGCAGTAGTGAGACAAGAGGAAAAGAAGAGAGGGAGACATGAAGGATAAAGGGAGGGACATGGAAAACGAGAGGGTGGAAGGGGAAGAGAAATGTTTTTAAAGTAGCCACTCAAATCACTGAAGTCGCAATTTTCCTGTTTCTCCCTCATATACACAGAAAACGATAAATACACCTCCCAGGCAGGAGCCCCCTCATAATTTCTTAGTAGCCTCAAATACAGGGCCTATAGGAAGGAGGTCAGAGACCTGGAAGTGTGGTGCCAGGACAGCAACCTCTCCCTCAACGTGAGCAAGACAAAGGAGATGATTGTGGACTACAGGAAATGGAGGGCCGAACATGCCCCCATTCACGTCGACAGGGCTGTTGTGGAGCGGCTTGAGAGTTTCAAGTTCCTTGGTGCCCACATCACCGACAAACTATCATGGTCTAAACACACCAAGAAAGTTGTGAAAAGGGCACGGCAACGCCTTTCCCCCTCAGGAAACTGAAAAGACTTGGCATGGGTACCAGATCCTCAAAAAGTTATTCAGATGCACCATCGAGAGCATCCTAACCGGTTGCATCACCACCTGGTATAGCAACTGCACGGCACCCGACCATAAGGCGCTACAGAGGGTAGTGCATATGGCCCAGTACATCACTGGGGCCAAGCTTCCTACCATCCAGAACCCATATACTAGGCGGTGTCAGAGGAAGGCCCAAAAAATGGTCAAAGACTCCAGTCACCCAAGTCATAGACTGTTCTCTCTGCTACCGCACACAAGCGGTACCGGAGCACCAAGCCTAGGTCCAAAGGGCTCCTTAACAGCTTCTACCCCCAGCCATAAGACTGCTGAACAATTAATCAAATGGCCACCCGGACAATTATTTTTAACTTTAGCTAATTTAGTAAATATTTTATTCTCTATTTTCTTAAAACTGCATTGTTGGTTAAGGGCTTGTAAGTAAGCATTTCACGGTAAGATCTACACTGTATTTGGCGCATGTGACAAATAACATTTGATTTGATTTTCCTCCCACTCACAAAATCTCACTCACCAAACCCTTTTTCACCAATTCCCTCTCACAGGCGCACGCACGCACTGACTCAGATGTAGGTCAGAGCTCTGAGGATATGACTCATCCTAAAGTGGATCCTTGGCGCAGCTCGTCGTCACGCACACCAACGCATGCATCGAGATGCCAGCATATTGTCAGTGCCCATCAGCAACCCCATAGCAACCGCCCGCGCCATGCAGGGTAAAAATAGCTCAGCTGAATTCCTCTACAGCTAAGAATTGCTCCATCATGAGTGCGCATCCCCCTATCATTATCTCTGTTGGAGTCTGAGCTCCCCCCTATGATGGTCTACCTACCGCAGAGAGAGGACCTACCTCCATACCTCCAAGACCTTTGCTTGAAAAACGAGAAAAAAGCACCAATAGTACTGTTTGTCCATCTTGAGACACTGTAGCCAGTATGCACTTCCTCAAAATAAATAGTCTGAAATCTGTCATTCATTTTGAAATTGTTACCAATAAGATCTTAGTCACGAAATGTTACATCTAACTAAGATGTTTGGTACAGTATTTCTCAAGTAAAACACTTAATTGAAGAATCCCTACTGTTGACCAATCACCGACGAAGAGGCATAGACTTTGGCTATCGACTTCAGGTTGCTTAGACATTGTGTGTGCACGAACAACATCTTGGTGTCATTATACTCCTAGTGTGCTCTAACAAATGGACCTTCTGAAATACACATTCACATGAATTCATTAATTTAACATAAAAAATATTAATATGAATGAATCTCTAAAGTACCCTTTTTGATTTTGTTAATTTTAAGACAGAGTAGATATTGTTCCAAACAATATAAGTACATAAGAGTGGCCTCTTTGCTAATTCTGATAAATTTGATGAGCACCACCAACACAGTGAATGGGAAAATTTGAAGGGAACTCAACTGCTATGCAGAAAATTGTCATATTTTTAAGTACCAGAGTGCCCACTCTTGAAATGTGACGTGTTTGAAGAGTATATGGTTCCAAACAATGTCTAAAAATAAGCTAAATCAAAAAGGCTACTTTTGAGATATTAATATTTTTTATGTTGAATAAATGAATGGGAATCTAGACCGAACCAAGATATAATTTATATGAGAGCACACTATAGCCTAAGGAGTATAATGACACCAAGATGTTGTTTATATCATGTACGGTTTACGGATCATAGGGTCTTACTGGAGGCATGTAAAACGTACCTATATTAAACACAAAAAAATCGGATCGGATCGTATGGACCTTGGCATACAGAATAGGTCCTCTCTAAGCTCAGCCAAAGCCTGTGTGTACCATCCCGACATAATCTGACATCGGAAACCGAAAGGAATTTGTGGACCATCGATTAGTAAGGGGGTAGGATAGCCGGAGTGTCACCATATGAAAAGCAGCAGTACTGCTTTTAGGGACCTGACAGTGGGGATGGGAAAATGTCTCCGCCATAGAAACAGGTCCATCGGCTCGCATTACCGACATTTAAGATATTCAGCCGTTCAGACAAGGAGTTGGAGGAGGAAAGGTTCTGCTCCAAGTGGCAGAGAATCCCTCATTAATCTAATGCAGTCGGAAACCACCAACGAGCATCAACACATTCATTGCCGGGAAAGCGAACCAAATATACATTTACCCACACTTTGCACATACACGCTCTCTCTCTCCCGCTCTCAGACACAAAGGTTACACCTCTCCCTGTTAAATCCGACAATAAGAGAGTGTGCCTGCTACCAGCGCACACTGAGGTTAATGGCTTCTAATTAGTAGGCTGACAATTCCAAGAAGAAGGAGAATATAGTGGAGTTACTGACAAACAAAAACAGCAGGCTCGATGATTCTTCTGACAGTCAGTGATCCGTACTGTAGCTGGGCTAAAGCCTAGACCTTGAGCTACTGTTTCTCTATCCATGCTGCTGCCCAGTTCCCTGCCCACCCCAGCCCGTCTCCCCACCATTGGGCTGCTGAAGCCCCCAGAGCTGGGCAACAAGTTGTGTTCCACCCAAGCACATGCATCCGCAGCCCCGACAGCACAAAAGGGGTCTTTGTTTGCGTTTGCGTTCCACACTCCACAGACAGGAATGTCAGAGTAGGGCAGCGGTTTCCAATGGCAGCAGGAGGAAGGAGAGGCTGCCAGGAGCCCCGCCACTTGCCCATTCTCCCACAGTGGCCGGTTCAGAGTAGAGAGCGAGAGAGAGAAAAAGAGAGAGGGGGATGAGCACTGCCAGGCCAACACAGGAGAGGAAGAAATTAAAAGACGCCATGCCAACTGTCCACAGTGCCCGCTATCACCACCTACCACGACATGCGTCATGAGTGTAGGCTTACACTACCATTCAAAGGTTTGGGGTAACTTAGAAATGTCCTTGTTTTTCAAAGAAAAGCACATTAGAAAAACCTTTTGCAATTATGTTAGCACAGCTCAAAACCTTTGTGCTGATTAAAGAAGCAATACAACTGGCCATCTTTAGACTAGTTGAGTATCTGGAGCATCAAAATTTGTGGGTTCGATTACAGGTTCAGAATTTACTATATATACATACTTAGTAATAGTAATCATATTACTTGTATTTTTTAAACAAGAACCTTATAAACTGCACACATATAGCAAAATAATTAAGCATGCCAATTTATGATAGTATACACTGAGTGTACAAAACATTAGGAACACCTGCTCTTTCCTTGACAGACTGGCCAGGTGAATCCAGGTGAAAGTTACTAATGTCACCTGTTAACCTGTAAATCCACTTCAATCAATGTAGATGACGGGGAGGAGATAGGTTAAAGGATTTTTAAGCCTTGAGACATGGATTGTGTATGTGTGCAATTCAGAGGGTAAACAGGCAAGACAAAGTATGTAAGTGCCTTTGGTAGTAGGTGCCAGGTGCACCGGTTTGAGTGTCAAGAACTGCAAAGCTGCTGGGTTTTTCATGCTCAACAGTTTCTTGTGTATATCAAGAATGGTCCACCACACAAAGAACATCCAGCCAACTTGACACAACTGTGGGAATCATTGGAGTCAACATGGACCAGCATCCCTGTGGAACGCTTTCGACACCGTGTAGAGTCCATGCCCCAACAAATTGAGGCTGTTCTGGGGTGCTCGTAATGTTTGGTATACTCAGTGTAGAATCATGAGAATTGCAATACATATTGTATCGGCACCCAAGTATCGTGATAATATCATATCATGAGTATGTTGACCACTCACAAACTATTGCAACAATGACATTTATTTCTCACTCATTTAACCATTTAGAGAGTTTAAAAATGCTCTCAAACACAATTTACCCAGGCACTCTAGACTAAAACGCTGAACGTTTTTCTTTGCTATTCGAACGGTTATTACGGAGACTGCGGTCATTTGGCTGGCCAATTACAGTCATCAAAAACTCCATGACCGTCACAGCGCAAACGTCAACATCAGAAGCAACCATTTATCTCAAGATAGTCAGGCTATAATATATTCCAAAACACTTACGTAACACCATTTTGACCTATTACCTGGACACATTTCAAACCCAAATGTAAAATTCACACCCCAATAAGCTGACACATAGCTAAATAATCAAATATAAATTACATGCACAAATAACCTAAATTTGTCACTGCGTGTATGCAAAAATGCTTTAGACCACATTAACTTAATAGACCCGTCACGCCAATGGTGCCAGTCTAAATGGAGTCGTTGCATAGACTGTACAGTACATTCCTCAAATGCCATGCAGCCTTTTTCTTCTTCTCCTTACCTTTTACTTAATTAAGCGATGTCCAGTAAGGCAACAAACCCTCTGCAGCCCATGGTCTCAGCACAGCCGTTTTGTTCAAAATGTCAACCTGGAAAATAAAAATAACAAAAGGCCACTGAGAACCATACAGAAATTTGATCAAGATTGCCCTGTGGTCTGGGCGAGTCTACATGGTAGGAATATGAAACAGTCGTTACCTAACATTCTTGTGCAGTGACCCACCTGAAGCTTTCAAATTTCCTTGTGACCAGCCAAAGAAACAAACACAATATATTGTGCCAGAGTGCAGTCTTTAGCAGTCAGGGCTGGGAATTGCCAGTGACTTCACAATACAATTTTATCACGATACTTAGGTGCCAATACAATAAGTATTGCGATTATCACAATTCTATATGTATAGCGATTCGATAATGCGATTCGATGTACCAAACATATAGACCACCATGTCTGCTGCAAAGGGACAAGAATGACCCATGATCAATCAGCCATGGAAATAAAAGTGCTGAAATCATGTTGAGAACAAGCTAGAGAAGGAGTTAGGGTCTTGCTTTAGGTTTCATTGGGGTGGCTGTGTGGTGAACTATGTGTTTCCAGAGGACAAGGCGGTGCCCTGTGAGGTTCTGTTCTAGCCATCAGCTCTGCTACTCCCAGAGGTTCTGATTAGAGATTAATCACATCCTGAAGCTTCCAAAGCAGTGACACACCAGTCAGAAAACACAGACGCACACAACCACACACACACCAAACACACACCAAACTCATTTACAACCAAGGCTTGGCACTGTGTCAGTCAGCTGGGATGGGGGGTTCGGTACCACAGATGTAAACACAAGCTTCCATCTGCTCCTGGATCCACATGAAATTAAACCTCTGTGTGTGTCGTGTCTTGAACCTGGCGAGAGAGAGAAATAGAGAAAGAAAGAGAGAAATGGGTTGGGCTCATTTCAAATTGATTTCAATTTACTTTTCAGTTTATTGAAAAGTCATTCAATTGTAATTTTAGTTTACTTCCTGAATTGACTGCCGTCAATATGAATTGAGCCCAACTCTGACAGACAGACAGGGCTAGTGACTTGATAGGGTTTAACTTCTTAGGGATCACTGCACAACTTGACCGTTTTGGAGAGCCTGGCGTGCCCAAAGTAAAATGCCTCCCATTCAGGCCCAGAAAATAGGATATGCACATATTTGGTACCATTGGATAGGAAACACTCTGAATTTTGTAAAACTGTTAACCATTTGTCTGTGAGTAAAACAGAACGGATATGGCAGGCAAAACCCCGAGGAATTTCTGTCCTGGAGAAAGTGGTTTTCACAGAGTGCCTCATTTGGAACCCCTCCCTCATGAAAATGCCCATAAAAGGGCATATGAATGCAGTACCTATCGCTTCCTCTGGATGTCCTTTGTCTCTAGAAAGTGGTTTCATGCTGTTCAGATGAGTTAGAACAGAGAAGAAGAGAGAATCAGGAAGTGCCTCTTTGGAACTCTGTAGGAATGGGCACGCGCTCTCGCCAAGCGCGCACTGTGTTTCCCTCGGTCTGTAGAGCTCAGTTTATATTCCGGTTGATTTATTATAGTAAATATACGTAAAAGTGTTCCTAAGGATACATTTAAAATGATGTTTGATTGTTCTTGGACAAGTTTATAGGTATAAGATGAACGAGTTCGCGCCACGTTTCAATGGACTAGTGGAGGCTGTCGTTTCTGACTATGACGCGTGAACCAAATGGAGATTTATGGATATAATACATGACTTTTTCTAACAAAAGAACCATGGATTGTCTTCGTTGGACACTTAGGATGACCTCAGCAGAAGTTCTTCAACAGGTAATTGATTTGTTTTTGCTGTGAAATGTGTTATGTGTGTGCCACGCTGGCTAATGAATTCATGGCTATGTGAAAAGTATGTGAGGTGCTGTCCTCAAACAATCAAATGTAGTGCTTTCGCCGTAAAGCCTTTTTGAAATCTGACAACGCTGTGATATTGCCANTTAACTTCTTAGGGATCACTGCACAACTTGACCGTTTTGGAGAGCCTGGCGTGCCCAAAGTAAAATGCCTCCCATTCAGGCCCAGAAAATAGGATATGCACATATTTGGTACCATTGGATAGGAAACACTCTGAATTTTGTAAAACTGTTAACCATTTGTCTGTGAGTAAAACAGAACGGATATGGCAGGCAAAACCCCGAGGAATTTCTGTCCTGGAGAAAGTGGTTTTCACAGAGTGCCTCATTTGGAACCCCTCCCTCATGAAAATGCCCATAAAAGGGCATATGAATGCAGTACCTATCGCTTCCTCTGGATGTCCTTTGTCTCTAGAAAGTGGTTTCATGCTGTTCAGATGAGTTAGAACAGAGAAGAAGAGAGAATCAGGAAGTGCCTCTTTGGAACTCTGTAGGAATGGGCACGCGCTCTCGCCAAGCGCGCACTGTGTTTCCCTCGGTCTGTAGAGCTCAGTTTATATTCCGGTTGATTTATTATAGTAAATATACGTAAAAGTGTTCCTAAGGATACATTTAAAATGATGTTTGATTGTTCTTGGACAAGTTTATAGGTATAAGATGAACGAGTTCGCGCCACGTTTCAATGGACTAGTGGAGGCTGTCGTTTCTGACTATGACGCGTGAACCAAATGGAGATTTATGGATATAATACATGACTTTTTCTAACAAAAGAACCATGGATTGTCTTCGTTGGACACTTAGGATGACCTCAGCAGAAGTTCTTCAACAGGTAATTGATTTGTTTTTGCTGTGAAATGTGTTATGTGTGTGCCACGCTGGCTAATGAATTCATGGCTATGTGAAAAGTATGTGAGGTGCTGTCCTCAAACAATCTAATGTAGTGTTTTCGCCGTAAATCCTTTTTGAAATCTGACAACGCTGTGATATTGCCAAGAAACAGAGCTTTTGATGAGTATGAAACACTTGTATATTGGTGGATTTTTAATAATTCAACTTTGGGATTTTGAATTTGGCGCTTTACATTTTACCTGGTGGTGTCGGGAGTGGGTCGCTAGCGCCCCAATGATCCCTGAGAGGTTAAAGGTGCTACACTTAGAATTTCTCCCCTACGTGGAAGCTAGGTTAAATGCAACAGTGCTAGGCTGCATTCAAAACAAATCTCCCCCGCATCTCATTTCCGTGTTAGGTGGTGGAGACTCGCTTGAGCCTTTTACTTTCGGTTTTGGTCCACCAGCTTCAAACCGCTGTAAAAATTATATTTTTTGTGATTGAAAATATATTTCAGAGCAATTTTGATGGTACAATGATTCCCTACAGTATTCAGTGCTTGTTTTCTCACAAACTGAAATTGAGCGAACAGTGTACAATTTTAGCAGCCAGGAAATGACCGATTTCTTCATGGCCACTTAACCAGATTCCCACTAGAAAACACAGCCACAAAGTCAAAAAAGCTTTCCCATTTTGATTACAGATGCCGCACCAGTAAGAGAAATCAACAAGCGAATATCACAGCGGGAAGTAATACTGTGAAACACTATCATTGCAATATTACTACAAATACATTATTGACATTTTCTCAAATTAAAATTCTAAAACAAAATCCTGTCTAGCACCTTTAAATGGGAGGATATTGTCTCAGTTAGGCTACTTTCTGATGAAAGAAAACTAATCGCTGTTTCAATACTCTTTGCACAAAGACAGACTCAGGCTGACCTTGTCCATCACCACTGGAGTGGAGATACACCAGATGTTAAGATGGTGCCGAAGAGGATGGCTGACGTTTTACATGCCCGTAACCAATGTGTGTCCATGTATGCTGATGATTCAACCATATATGAATCAGCAACCACAGCTAATGAAGTCACTGAAACCCTTAAAGAGAGTTGCAGTCTGTTTTGTAATGGGTGGCCAGTAATAAACTGGTCCTGAACATCTCTAAAACTAAGAGCATTTTATTTGTTACAAATCATTCCTTAAGTGCTAGACTTCAGCTGAATCTGGTAATGAATGGTGTGGCTGTTGAACAAGTTGAGGAGACTAAATTACTTGGCGTTACATTAGATTGTAAACTGTCATGCTCAAAATATATAGATTCAATGGTTGCAAAGATGGGGGCAGGTCTAGCTGTAATAAAGAGATGCTCTGCTTTTTTGACACTCCAAAAAGCAAGTTCTGCAGGCTCTACTTTTGTCTAATCTTGATTATTGTCCAGTCGTGTGGTCCAGTGTTGCAAGGAACGACCTAGTTAAGCTGCAGCTGGCCCAGAACAGAGTGGCACGTTTTGCTCTTAATTGTAATCAGAGGGCTAATATTAATACTATGCATGCCAGTCTCTCTTGGCTAAGAGTTGAGGAGAGACTGACTCTATCGCTTCTTATTTTTATAAGAAACATTAATGTGTTGAAAATCCCAAATTGTTTGCATAGTCAACTTACACACAGCTCTGACACACACACTTATCCCACCAGACCTGCCACAAGGGGTCTTTTCATAGTCCCCAAAACCAGAACAAATTCAAGAAAACTTACAGTATTATATAGAGTCCTTATTGCATGGAACTTCCTTCCATCTCATATTGCTCAAATCAACAGCAAACCTGGTTCCAAAAAACAGATAAAGCATCACCTCGTGGCACAAATCCTCTCCCTTATTTGACCTAGATAGTTTGTGTGTATGCATTGATATGTAGGCTACATGTGCCTTTTCAAAAATGTATGTAGTTCTGTCCTTGAGCTGTTCTTGTCTAATGATGTTCTGTATTATGTCATTCTGTATTATGTTCATGTTTTGTGTGGACCCTAGGAAGAGTAGCTGCTGCTTGTGCAACAGCTAATGGGGATCCTAATAAAATACCAATTGTGCTTTTTGTTAGATTTTTTGCGTCGTTTGTAACTTATTTTGTACATAATGTTGCAGCTACCGTCTCTTATGACCGAAAATAACTTCTGGACATCAGAACTTGGATATCTCAACACGAACTGGATGATGCTTTTTCCTTTAACGAGTCAGACGAGAAAGACATACTGCTCTCCCGGGAACAGGCCCAGATCCCCGTCATTTGCTTGAAGAAAAGAGGACGCAGATCGGGGTGCCTTTTGACGGAAAAGAGGACGCAGATCGGGGTGCCTTTTGACGGAAAAGAGGACGCAGATCGGGGTGCCTTTTGATAATCCGTAGGCGAGCGAGTAAACTCCCACTGCCATACATTCTACATGCTAAAACACAATCATATCTTATGTTTCACCGAGTCGTGGCTGAACGACGACACAGATAATATAGAGCTGGAGGGATTTTCAAAGCACCGGCAGAACAGAGAAGCTACAATTGAAGTCGGAAGTTTACATACACTTAGGTTGGAGTCATTAAAAAACTTGTTTTTCAACCACTCCACAACTTTCTTGTTAACAAACTATAGTTTTGGCAAGTTGGTTAAAGACATCTACTTTGTGCATGACACAAGTAACTTTTCCAACAATTGTTTACAGACAGATTACTTCACTTATAGTTCACTGTATCACAATTCCAGTGGGTCAGAAGATTACATACACTAAGTTGACTGTGCCTTTAAACAGCTTGGAAAATTCCAGAAAGTGATGTCATGGCTGTAGAAGCTTCTGATAGGCTAATTGACATCATTTGAGTCAATTGGAGGTGTACCTGTGGATGTATTTCAAGGCCTACCTTCAAACTCAGTGCCTCTTTGCCTTACATGGGAAAATCAAAAGAAAAAATCAGCCAAGACCTCAGAATTTTTTGTATTGTAGACCTCCACAAGTCTGGTTCATCCTTGGGAGCAATTTCCAAACGCCTGAAGGTACCATGTTCATCTGTACAAACAATTGTACGCAAGTATAAACACCATGGGACCACACAGCCGTCATACCGCTCGGGAAGGAGACGCGTACTATTTCCTAAGGATAAACGTACTTTAGTGCGAAAAATGCAAATAAACCTTGTGAAGATGCTGGAGGAAACAGGTACAAAAGTATCTATATCCACAGTAAAACGAGTCCTATATCGACATAACCTGAAAGGCCCCTCAGCAAGGAAGAAGCCACTGCTCCAAAACCGCCATAAAAAGGCCAGAATATGGTTTGCAACTGCACATGGGGACAAAGATCGTACTTTTTGGAGAAATGTCCTCTGGTCTGATGAAACAAAAATAGAACTGTTTGCCATAATGACCATTGTTATGTTTGGAGGAAAAAGGGGGAGGCTTGCAAGCCGAAGAACACCATCCCAACTGTGAAGCACGGGGGTGGCAGCATAATGTTGTGGGGGTGCTTTGCTGCAGGAGGGACTGGTGCTCTTCACAAACTAGATGGCATCATGAGGAAGGAAAATTATGTGGATATATTGAAGCAACATCTCAAGACATCAGTCAGGAAGTTAAAGCTTGGTCGCAAATGGGTCTTCCAAATGGACAATGACCCCAAGCATACTTCCAAAGTTGTGGCAAAATGGCTTAAGGACAACAAAATCAAGGTATTGGAGTGGCCATCACAAAGCCCTGACCTCAATCCTATAGAAAATTTGTGAGCAGAACTGAAAAAGTGTGTGCGAGCAAGGAGGCCTACAAACCTGACTCAGTTACACCAGCTCTGTACGGAGGAATGGGCCAAAATTCACCCAACTTATTGTGGGAAGCTTGTGGAAGGCTACCCGAAAGGTTTGACCCAAGTTAAACAATTTAAAGGCAATGCTACCAAATACTAATTGAGTGTATGTAAACTTCTGACCCCCTGGGAATGTGATGAAAGAAATAAAAGCTGATATAAATCAATCATTCTCTCTACTATTATTCTGAAATTTCACATTCTTAAAATAAAGTGGTGATCCTAACTGACCTAAGACAGGGAATTATTACTAGGATTGAATGTCAGGAATTGTGAAAAACTGAGTTTAAATGTATTTGGCTAAGGTGTATGTAAACTTCTGACTTCAACTGTATAAATGTTGTACTGAAGTGTCTGCCCAGATTGACAGAAGGGTCTGGACCTCCTCAAAAGGACCAGGGAACTGACTTTTAAGTTCTTTGCCGCAACAGTATACATTTTTCTGTTGATTGATGAAGAAGCTGACAACTGGTTGCTTAGCAACTGTGTTTGCCAACTTGAGGACAACGTCACTGGCCTGAATTTTAAATCGGGCTAGCATCAGTTGTGAAACTGGGCTGCACTGGCCAGGGTTTCCTACAACCCAGCTCTAATTTGAGAATTCCATTCGAGACAGCTGGAATTTGGCGCTAATTCAAAATGCCAATGAAAACAGGGCTTAGGTGTCAAAATGCAAATCTCCTCATATACTTATTTCCTCACTGTACAGTTTCAACAAATACAAGGTTTAGGCTAAGGAACAAACAGTGTACTATTTGGGGAGCGAATGACACACATCCTAACTTGGTCACGGTCAAACCAAAAGTCACTGGACATAGAACTCAGACAACAGGCTACTTACTGTGAATGCTGTGTGCATTGCTCAAGGACAACTTCCCCACAAATATTCCTAAAGACAAACAATGAGGACACAGACAAGGCATGCAGACACAGCACTATAGATATCACAAGATGCATGGCAAAACACAGTCGGCAAAACAGATGCAGTTCAGGGTGGATGAGAATTACTTACCATGGCCTGCCCTGAACAACTTGTTCAACCATAGAGCCACTGAACAACTTGTAATTCCATTTCCATGGACAAATGTATGTTTCAACATTGGTTACAAGCTGCATCTGTCAGTGCAGATATTGGATCGGTAGAATTCAGAGGGCAACTTAGCAACAACAGATTGGTACTGCTTCAACAGCTGATAAAGACACATATTGGTATGTTTTCAAGGCTGCCCAAAACCCACCCCTACTGAGCATCACAGGAACCAGTGCACCAAAATGCATTAGACAGGCATTCCGTGCATAAATAAACAAAATGTGTAGCCTACATCAAGGCAGTAAATTAATACAATGAACATGGTCAGATAGCTCTAGTTGAATATAGCAGTGGCCATTAGATTTATGCCATTGGGATACATTGTATCCTAATCAAAAGACGTATACGGGTGATTCTCATGAAACCAGTTTTAAACATGTCTGTAACAAATAGAGTTACAAAACCTATGATGCATCTGCAAAATTCAACTATCATTCTGCAGACTAAGATGTCTAGTTTTTGGCAAAGTGCAATATGTAACTTCTTGGTGACCTGACCAAATTCACATAGAAATGTGTGTTATAGATCTGTCACTCATTGAAAGCAAGTCTAAGAAGCAGTAGATATGTTCTATGTGCACTACAGTGAGGGAAAAAAGTATTTGATCCCCTGCTGATTTTGTACGTTTGCCCACTGACAAAGAAATGATCAGTCTATCATTTTAATGGTAGGTTTATTTGAACAGTGAGAGACAGAAAAACAAAACAAAAATCCAGAAAAACACGTGAAAAATGTTATAAATTGATTTGCATTTTATTGAGGTAAATAAGTATTTGACCCCTCTGCAAAACATGACTTAGTACTTGGTGGCAAAACCCTTGTTGGCAATCACAGAGGTCAGACGTTTCTTGCAGTTGGCCACCAGGTTTGCACACATCTCAGGAGGGATTTTGTCCCACTCCTCTTTGCAGATCTTCTCCAAGTCATTAAGGTTTCGAGGCTGACGTTTTGCACCTCGAACCTTCAGCTCCCTCCACAGATTTTCTATGGGTTTAAGGTCTGGAGACTGGCTAGGCCACTCCAGGACCTTAATGTGCTTCTTCTTGAGCCACTGCTTTGTTGCCTTGGCCGTGTGTTTTGGGTCATTGTCATGCTGGAATACCCATCCACGACCCATTTTCAATGCCCTGGCTGAGGGAAGGAGGTTCTCACCCAAGATGTGACGGTACATGGCCCCGTCCATCGTCCCTTTGATGCGGTGAAGTTGTCCTGTCCCCTTAGCAGAAAAACACCCCCAAAGCATAATGTTTCCACCTCCATGTTTGATGTTGGGGATGGTGTTCTTGGGGTCATAGGCAGCATTCCTCCTCCTCCAAACACGGCGAGTTGAGATGATGCCAAANTGTTACCAATTGTTTTCTTGGTGACTATGGTCCCAGCTGCCTTGAGATCATTGACAAAATCCTCCCGTGTAGTTCTGGTCTGATTCCTCACCGTTCTCATGATCATTGCAACTCCACGAGGTGAGATCTTGCATGGAGCCCCAGGCCGAGGGAGATTGACAGTTCTTTTGTGTTTCTTCCATTTGCGAATAATCGCACCAACTGTTGTCACCTTCTCACCAAGCTGCTTGGCGATGGTCTTGTAGCCCATTCCAGCCTTGTGTAGGTCTACAATCTTGTCCCTGACATCCTTGGAGAGCTCTTTGGTCTTGGTGGAGAGTTTGGAATCGGATTGATTGATTGCTTCTGTGGACAGGTGTCTTTTATACAGGTAACGAGCTGAGATTAGGAGCACACTCTTAAAGGGAGTGCTCCTAATCTCAGTTTGTTACCTGTATAAAAGACACTTGGGAGCCAGAAATCTTTCTGATTGAGAGGGGGTCAAATACTTATTTCCCTCATTAAATTGCAAATCATTTTATAACATTTTTCACGTGTTTTTCTGGATTTTTTTGTTGTTATTCTGTCTCTCACTGTTCAAATAAACCTACCATTCTTTGTTCATGGCTGTGTTCTTAGGCAAAATTGTGAGTGAGCCCACTCCCTTGGCTGAGAAGCAACCCCACACATGAATGGTCTCAGGATGCTTTACTGTTGGCATGACACAGGACTGATGGTAGCGCTCACCTGGTCTTCTCCGGACAAGCTTTTTTCCGGATGCCCCAAACAATCGGGGGATTCAGGGGATTCATCAGAGAAAATTACTTTACCCCAGTTCTCAGCAGTCCAATCCCTGTACCTTTTTGTCACGACTTCCGCCGAAGTCAGCCCCTCTCCTTGTTCGGGTGGTGTTCGGCGGTCGACGTCACCGGTTTACTAGTCATCACCGCTCCTTTTTCGTTATCCATTGGTTTTGCCTTGTTTTGTCATTTCACACTTGTTGCTCATTCCCCCTCATTAGTCTGCGTGTATTTATTCCTCTGTTTTCCTTCTTGTCCTTGTGAGTGATTATTTTTCGTTTGTTCAGTGTGTGTCATTTTGACGGCTAATTTTCCAGGTGTTTTATTATGCGCCCGAGTCTATATTTGTCGTGGAAGTATTTTTGCCTACTCTTTTGTACTTTGTTACGTACTATGGCTTATTAAATACGTTGGTGTCCACGCATTTAAACTCTCCTGCGCCTGACTCCGTTTGTTGTCAGTACACAGCATGACAGAATCACTCAACCTGAAAAATGGAGCCAGCAGGATCAGCTACCCCAGTCGGAGGAGTCGAGGAGCGCATCCGAGAACACTCGCTCATGCTACAACAGCTCGGTACCATCATGGATCGCGTAGTCCAGACCCTGGACCACTGGGAGAGACGAGGTCTCTCCAGCTCCTCGACCAGCTCAACAGGGGTTACTTCTACCCGTTCCTCCTGAACCATGTCCCAGTGGGATTCATCTCTCCCTTCCTAGGGAGTATGATGGGATGGCAGTACAGTGCCAGGGTTTCTTATTACAACTGGACTTATACCTGGCCACCGTTCATCCAGCTCCTTCAGGAAGGGAGAGAGTATCCGCCCTTGTTTCCTGTCTCTCGGGAAAGCTCTGGAGTGGGCCAACGCCGTGTGGGTAGGAGACGCGGCCCTGGAAAAGTTCACCCGCCGTTTCGATCATCCTCCCCAGGGTAGAGCGGCGGGGGAACGGCTCTTCCACTTGAGACAGGAGACAAGGAGCGCACAGGACTTCACCCTAGAGTTTCGTACATTGGCTGCCGGACCAGGATGGAACGACAGGGCCCTTATAGACCACTACAGGTGCAGCCTGCGCGAGGACATCCGACGGGAACTGGCCTGCAGGGATGCCACCATTACCCTCGACCAGCTGGTGGATCTGTCCATCTGGTTGGATAACCTGCTGGCTACCCACGGACGTCCAGAGAGGGCTCTGTTGGTCCCACCTTCCAGTACCCTCGCTCCGGAGCTGGGAGGGGCTGCGCGTAGGGAGACTGGAGGAGGGGCTTTCACATGCACCATCTGTGGCCGCAGAGGGCACAGTGCTGGTCGGTGCCGGGTTGGTCCCTCTGGGAGTAGAGGCAGCAGGCAGAACACTCTGGCATCACCCCAGGTGAGTATGCACCACCCTCATCCAGAGTCCTCTGTTGACCAACTGTTTGTGTCTGTTTGTTTCCCTGATGTTTCCCCTCATTCCCAGTATAAGGCGGTAGTCGATTCAGGCGCAGCTGGTAATTTTATTGACAGAGCGCTCGAAAAGAGTTTAGGGATTCCCATAAATCCTGTGGTCAGACCTTTTCCTGTTCACGCTCTAGATGGTTGACCATTAGGGTCTGGGATAATCCGGGATTCTACCACCTCACTTGTTATGGTAACGCAGGGGAAACACAAGGAGAGAATCAGTCTTTTTCTCATTGACTCCCCTGCATTTCCAGTGGTACTAGGTCTCGCTGGCTAGCTCGTCATGACCCCATCATTTCCTGGCAACAGAGGGCTCTTACGGGGTGGTCGCGAGAGTGTTCTGGGAGGTGTGTAGGAGTTTCCGTTGGTGCTACCACAGTGGAAAGTCCATAACAGGTCTCCACCGTGCACATCCCTCCAGAATATGCCAATTTGGCTCTCGCCTTCTGTAAAAAGAAGGCGACTCAATTACCATCCCATCGACGGGGGGATTGTGCGATAGATCTCATGGTAGACGCTGCACTTCCCAGGAGTCATGTGTATCCCCTGTCGCAAGCGGAGACGGTGGCTATGGAGACATATGTCACCGAATCTTTGAGTCAGGGGTACATTCGGTCCTCCACCTCCCGCGCTTCCTCGAGTTTCTTTTTCGTGAAGAAGAAGGATGGAGGTTTATGCCCGTGTATTGATTATAGAGGTCTAAATAAAATCACAGTGAGGTACAGTTACCCACTACCTCTTATCGCCACGGCGATTGAGTCAATGCACGGGGTACGCTTCTTCACCAAACTGGATCTCAGGAGCGAGTACAATCTGGTGCGTATTAGGGAGGGAGACGAGCGGAAGACAGCATTTAGTACTACATCAGGCCATTATGAGGACCTCGTCATGCCGTACGGGTTGATGAATGCTCCATCAGTCTTCCAATCTTTTGTAGATTAGATTTTCAGGGACCTGCATGGGCAGGGTGTAGTGGTGTATATCGATGACATTCTGATATACTCCGCTACACGCGCCGAGCATGGGTCTTTGGTGCGCAAGGTACTTGGACGATTGCTGGAACATGACCTGTACGTCAAGGCTGAGAAATGCTTGTTCTTCCAGCAGACTGTCTCCTTCCTTGGTTATCGCATTTCCACATCAAGGGTGGAGATGGAGAGTGACCGCGTTGCAGCCGTGCGTAATTGGCCGACTCCCACCACGGTAAAGGAGGTGCAGCGATTTTTAGGGTTTGCCAATTACTACCAGAGATTTATCCGGGGCTTTGGCCAGGTGGCTGCTCCCATTACCTCACTGCTGAAGGGGGGTCTGGTGCGTCTGCAGTGGTCGGCAGAGGCAGACAGGTCTTTTGAACACTTGAAGGCTCTGTTTACCTCGGCTCCCGTGCTGGCTCACCCGGATCCTTCTTTGGCATTCATAGTGGAGGTGGACGCGTCCGAGGCTGGGATAGGAGCCGTGCTCTCTCAGCGCTCGGGTACGCTACCGAAGCTCCTCCCCTGTGCGTTCTTCTCGAAGAAGCTCAGCCTGGCAGAGCGGAACTATGATGTGGGGGACCGGGAGTTGCTGGCTGTGGTTAAGGCTCTGAAGGCGTGGAGACACTGGCTTGAGGGGGCGAAACACCCTTTCCTCATCTGGACTGACCACCGCAACCTGGAGTACATCCGGGCAGCGAGGAGACTGAATCCTCGCCAGGCAAGGTGGGACATGTTTTTTACCCGCTTTGTGTTTACCCTGTCCTACCGACCAGGTTCCCAGAATGGGAAGGCAGATGCACTGTCACAGCTGTATGATACAGAGGAGAGGTCCATGGATCAGATTCCCAAACTCCCTGCTTCCTGCCTGGTGGCGCCGGTCGTGTGGGAGCTGGATGCGGACATTGCGCAGGCGCTACGTACAGAGCCCGCTCCACCTCAGTGTCCCGTCGGGCGTCTGTACGTTCCGTCTGTTGTCCATGACCGGTTGATCTATTGGGCCCACATGTCACCCTCCTCTGGTCATCCGGGGATCGGCCGTACGGTGCGCTGCCTGACTGGGAAGTACTGGTGGCCCACCTTGACTAAGGACGTGAGGGTCTATGTTTCCTCCTGCTCGGTGTGTGCCCAGTATAAGGCTCCTAGACACCTACCCAGAGGTAAGCTACATCCCTTACCCGTTCCACAACGACCTTGGTCACACCTGTCAGTGGACTTTGTAACAGATCTTCCTCCTTCACAGGGGAACACCATGATCCTGGTCGTTGTGGATAGTTTCTCTAACCTCTCAGGGATCACTGCACAACTTGACCGTTTTGGAGAGCCTGGCGTGCCCAAAGTAAAATGCCTCCCATTCATGCCCAGAAAATAGGATATGCACATATTTGGTACCATTGGATAGGAAACACTCTGAATTTTGTAAAACTGTTAACCATTTGTCTGTGAGTAAAACAGAACGGATATGGCAGGCAAAAACCCGAGGAAGTTCTGTCCTGGAGAAAGTGGTTTTCACAGAGTGCCTCATTTGGAACCCCTCCCTCATGAAAATGCCCATAAAAGGGCATATGAATGCAGTACCTATCGCTTCCTCTGGATGTCCACAGTCTCGAGAAAGTGTTTTGATTCTGTTCAGATGAATTAGAGCAGAGAAGAAGAGGGAATAAGGAAGTGCCTCCTTGGAACTCTATAGTAGTGGGCGCGCGCTCTCGGGAAGCACGCCCTGTGTTTTCCTCCGTCTGTAGAGCTCAGTTTATATTCCGGTTGATTTATTATAGTAAATATACGTAAAAGTGTTCCTAAGGATACATTTAAAATGATGTTTGATTGTTCTTGGACAAGTTTATAGGTATAAGTTGAACGAGTTCTAGTCACGTTTCAATGGAGGTGTGGACGCTGTAGTTTCTGATTATAACGCGAACCAAATGGAGATTTATGGATATAATAAATGACTTTTTCTAACAAAAGAACCATGGATTGTCTTCGTTGGACACTTAGGAAGACCTCAGCAGAAGTTCTTCAACAGGTAATTGATTTGTTTTTGCTGTGAAATGTGTTATGTGTGTGCCACGCTGGCTAATGAATTCATGGCTATGTGAAAAGTATGTGAGGTGCTG